>OZ020314.1:30448597-30740895 GCA_963971305.1 Arcuatula senhousia | reverse complement strand
ATTTAAACAGGTCGGGTTTTCTAGATTTCATTTGACCTATTAATCAATCAAAACTGTAAAAGATTAACCTTTCAAATGGGAAAAAATGTAAAACTTTTTTGTCGGTTTGATAGAAAAGTTCCTATCATAAACATGTATTCTTTAACTTCCTCGCTCATATTTGTCAAATACCAAATATAATTGGTTCTAAACGTTATTTTGTTTAACATAGGTAAATTCTCCTTATAAAGTAATGTTATGTTCCACTTATTGACTTCTATTTTATTAATTGTATTGGTCAATGGACAATCAAAAAGGTAAACATGGCCATAAAATCTCCCTACTTGTCAAAGTTGTTTGGGTGAAAAAGTGTTTCTTTAATATGTTTATTTTTAATATGACATTAATACAAGTACAACAACCATTTTTTTCACCGCTCATTTTAAAGATTTGTTTTGCGAGTCATGCTATATTTAGTTTTTTCATAAAAAGCACGTGTTGGCAATCGTATTTATTTATACTCTCTCAAAAACTATTGGTTAAAAGTTTGACGAAAACATTATCCTTAAAAGGTAAAATCCTCGACCTGTTAAATGGTTCAATGGAAACGTTGAATACATTTCATTTTATTTGTTTTTAATGAATTGTTTACTGAACAAATTTAGAATTTAACGGAAGATTGTAAGTAAGCTATCTAACAACATATAATGATGTGATTAGATTTATATTTTTAATTATGCTGATAAGTATTTACTTGTTGTGTCAATACATAAACGTCATGGTCCACCTTAATGTCGAGGGATTTTCGAATCATAAATTAGATTTAAAAAAGGATATTATATATTCACTTTAATAACGTCGCTTTTCACCGCTGACCATAGTTGGATAATGTGTGTGGAGAGTGTCGCGCTTACAGCAGGTAAAATATCTTTTTGTGTACTCAGAGGGAGTATTGGAAATGGTGAGATAATTTCCTTATATATAATATTCAAATTAGGTGGTTCAAATCGTGGCTGTGATTGGTCGGATAGCTGATGAAGATGTTTATTCCCCCTGAAGCGTTTGAAAACATCCGTTCTTGACGCCATCTTGCCAAGGACTGCTGTTTCGAATTTCGAAGCGATAAAAAACCTGAAATCAACACGCAAAATCTATTATTTATCACTATTATTTGTTGTTTCTTGCACTTTTGTATCTTATTTCTTGCATCATAATCGTTTTAAAGCAATTGAACGAATTTTATCCCTTATATTAAAAAAATAAAAGTCGTTAAAAGTTTGCACCTGGTAAAAAGTTTGTATTCTGTATTTTTTTTTTATTCATTGTTCTGTGTTTACCCATTGTGAAATGGCCGGAAGCGTATGTTTTGCAGGTGATTCCAACTATAAGCAGCTTGTTAACTTGATGTCATACCCAGTGATGAGTATCAGTGGAGCCAAAGTGTAGTCAGACGGCAAATGTCTATTTTTTCCGTTAAGGATACAAAAGGACGGATTCCGGATTCAGGGGCGATAATTTTTACAATTTTGGCCACCAGACGTCGCTCCGCGGAAAATATTTATTGATTTTTGTAGGACTCGCGGTATTTTTAAAAGTTTTCAATAAACTGCTGAACATATTTAGCATATATTGATATTTTAAGAAATAAAAATGTATGAAGAACACTATCAGACAAAACTTAGTTTATTTGATGCTGAAATTGAATGGTTATTCTGATTTGAAGTAGGCGAAAAAAATCGCAATTTTTCGTTCAGCGACTTCACTTTGTACCCCCTGGAACGAATTGACACAATCAAAATCATTACACTCGATAAACTTGAAATGAATTAAAAACGAAGGATGAATAGTTTAAGAATGCTCATGCAAAATTTCAGATTTTTACCTGTGATATTTTTTATGCAGCATCACTTTTTTCACAACATTCCACGTCATTTGGGGTCATTTTACGGGTCAAAAACCACATGACGTATGTGGCGGGATGTAAACAAAACGTAAAAAACGTCAGTGAAATTTACCAAAACTTATGGATAATGCTTGGGAATTAAATATTCTCTGTTGTCAAGGTAAGTTCTTTAAATCTTATTACTTTTTCTTTACTTTTAACCCTAATAATGGTGATGCTGACATTGACTGACTGGTAGCCATTTTTTTCAATATTGACCTTTGATAAACTTGAATGACTGACAGGAATTTTTAAAACAAATGATTAACTATCAGAATTGGTGACAGAATTGTCGTTTTCAACTGCTGTTTAATTATCGTGCTTGGCTGTTACACCAAATAACAGCCAATGCAATTTTTAAATTCATTTTTTACAACAAAGGCAATCAACCTAGCTGTAGGCTTATCTGCATGGCAAGCAAAGCTAACTCACAACATTCACATTGTATTCATTTATTCTCATAAAAAAAGTTCTTTTCCTTATCAAAGAAATTCTGCTTGCACAAATAAATTTAATTTCAACTGATGATAATTGAGAATAATTTTATTTTAAATGCATGAGTTGCAGAATTTGGTAGTACTTAGTGAATCTAAATAACTCTGTTAGTTGAAAATACTTTATATTCAGCCAAATCAGTGGTTCAAGAATCTTGAAATGTGGCTTGATTTTTTTAAAATTATGAATGAAATTTTTATTTTATAATTCTTCTATGTAATTTTCTGCAATGGATATAAACAAAACAGTTTTACTTTGAATATCAGCTTGAAATATCATTTAAACAAACTGGTAAATTTAAACATGACATGATGTATGTAGGGACTAATATATAAGTGCATGTTTATCCTATATATTGTTGCCAATTTTCTCTTTATATGACATATCAATTGAAACATAATTGTTGTTTTGATAGGTACCTAGCTGTGCTTTTGATAATTAAATTGATGATTTGTTCATTTAATAATTTTTCTAACTATAACTTATAGAAATGTCATTGAGCATAATGATGATAATTAAAAATCTTATATGCTTTCTAGAAGATAAAAATATTAAAAATTCTTCATAAAAAAAATAAAGGAAATTTTACAATGATGCTGACATCATTTTAAATATTGTGTTTAGTTTTGCAAAGAAATAGTCATACAAATCAGTACAATTTGTTGATACAGGGCATTCAGATAAAAAAAATCATTTATTCTTACTGTCCTGAAATGCATAAATTACAATAGTCAGAAATCCTTTAGTTTGTGTACAAATAATAAATTTGCAACTAAAATGCATAAATTTTACAGAAATGTTAAATTTAATTACTGTTAATCATTCCATACAGAAAAAATAATGTGTGATATTTCAAAAAGTAAAAAAAAACAATATTTTGGGTCATATTTTTGGCAAATTTTCCAATCCTTTATTTTATTTTGTAAATTTCTAGTACATTTAAAAGACTTGAATAATGAATAAACATCCAATAGTACACATTCAAGTTATATTTTTATCATAGAATAATCCCAAGTTTCATTGAGCCAATTTTTTAAGTGATTTTTCATTGTTTTTTACTATTTTATGATTTTGATATTGTGAATGTTAGAGAGTTATCTCCCTTTTTATTGACAGGTGCTCGACCAAAAGGGTTTGATACACAAAATCAATATTATCAAGTTAAAACGAACAAAACCTAGTTGATAATGACAACAAGGCTTCATATAACATTTTCTTAGAAATGTAGCGTCTTTTTTCAAGTTTTTGTCTTCTATTTAACGTTTTAATTGCATTGAAGCTGTCACGGGCGGCCATTTTGTCTGTCCAAAATGTGTCAATTTTTGGTCGATTGAATTGACACAATTAAAAAGAAAGATCTTAAAAAAATCTTAGTAAACAAAAATCGTTTCAGACTAAAATTTCCCTCCTTTATGAAAAAATTGAGCCCATAATTCAACGTTTTAAATTCACAATTGACGTCTTTCTTTCCACTGGGGTCGTTCAAGACGGGCAAAAGATTCTACGCTGTTGGCCTGTTTTCTGTTCTTAATTTATTATTTTCATTTTACGCTAGCGAAAATTCGAACCTCTTGTGTCTTCAGATTAGACACATTATAATTTTTTTATTGACAAAGCAATTCTTTTGACATTTTTTTATGGACAAATCAAGTCACGGACGTAATTTTTACAAATGTAAAAATGCTATTTTGACACCAACGAATTGACACAATTAAAAATAAAGAATTGTTTTAACATTTTGATGACAAAGACTTATTGGCAAACCAATTCTAGATTAATTTGTAAAATTCGAGTTCTTTTCTTTTCCGATTAAAATTTTGGTGGGTATTTTTCTGAGGTACCCTGCCGTCAGTTTTACGTCAATTTTCGGACACAGCGTACAACTTAATTTGTTTATTTCTCCCTTTAAACACAGTATTTCATCTAGAATTTAATATAAAGATAATCTGTAAGATCTGTAGATTTCATTTACATCTCAAATGAAAGAAGATATGTACAGTAAAAGGGTTTATTTATTTTATTTCCAATGACATGTCAACATTTTATGACAATGTCGTATTTTTTTCTATTTTTGAATTTTAAGTCACGTGCGCGGTGTTCGATAAAGCGCCCTCTAAAGACAGATCTGCCGTCCTACTAGTGGTTGGTGACAGTACTGGGTTCCATGCCGAGCTGGACCACGTGTTGCAAGATTCTCGTAGTTTGGACGTTCTGGTGTTGCATTTGGGGTCCAATGATGCTAGGAATCCTGATATTGATCAGTTTGTGAGGTAATATTTATGCATTCCATTTATACTAGAAATGTAGCCAGACAGCTCGACTAGAGGGCATGATGTCCTGTCCTGGTTTTTGCATATCTTAATATCTCGTTGGAAGATGATCAGATTTCACAAAATTTGCTGTATTCTGTACACATTATTCTAGGTAGAAATAAGTCTTATTTCAGCTTTTTTACCGTAATAGTTGAAATTTACTTGAAAAAGGCTATTTTATATTGCTTTACTCCATTCTCATTATATGATATATCATGGGTTCCATTTTATCATGACAATTATATGTACGTTCACTTCAAGGTAATATTCAACTGTGACGTCACTGTTTCTACGTAGATACGTACCACAATATTACGAGATACCTGTATACATACAATGTGGTTGAAATATCAAGCACTGTTTTTATCGGATTTCATAAATGAAAATTTTGCTAACGAACGGCAAGTGGAAGGCAGGAAAAAAAGACCACTCCTACGAACAAAGGAAACCATGACAACAAGCAGTTTGTAAATTTCCAATATACACTGTGTCAACATGGTCAACTTCACAGTTACTTTTATGCTAAAATAAGCGACGTCATAATATAAATAAACATCAAAATGGCAAATATTTTGTGTTGCAGTAAGTGTAACGGTTCACAGAAATCACAAAATGACATATTAGAACTAATACATGTATAATTCATGGCCGCCTGTGGTTTATTGTTGATTTTAACATGGGTATCCATTGTTTACGTTTATTTCACCCCTCGTTTTGATGCGCTCCACTTAGGGCAAAATATTAACAAAAACAATGGCAACCCATGTTAAAATCTCCAGTAAACCCACAGGCAGCTAAGAATTATTTCTTAAGCCTCTTGATTTTTGATATCTCGCATTGTATTTTTTATTGTAGGATTTGATTTCAGGTCTGTTGTTTACCTACTTCCTGATTAACAATTACTTTAGATTTATTTCATTGACACATTTTTTGAAAATTTAATTTTATAGTTTCTTTAACTCTGTTATTGAAGATTGTATAGGCAGATCCTGGATAGAATATTTGAGTTGAGGCCCACTGTCAACATAGGTGTTGCAGAGATCCTGCCCAGAAGGTGGAATTCTTTTAAAGACCGTGCCTACAACAGTCATATTCAACAGACAAACGACAACATCAAGCGCATGAATACTATGTTAAGAGCGACCACCAAAGAGTACAGGTTTATTTATATTATCATTTTGCTGTTTCATATCTTCATTTCCCAATTCTTAATGCCATATGCTATTTTACGTTGAAAAATTTATAATGCTGTTGGTAGAGGTGTAAAGATCTACCATTGCTTCATGATCTTTATTCCCCTGCTCGAAAAGTGGGGGCCGGGGGTGTATAGTAATAGGGGTGTGTCTCCGTCCTTCTGTTACATCTTAGTGTATCCATCTCTTATCCGCCACTCCACCAAAAACCTCTCAATTGATTTTCATAAAACTTTAACACAATCTTTGTGACATAATGTAGAAGTTTACTTACGGTACTATTTGATCCGATTGTTTTTTGTTTGTTTTTTTTTTCGGTGGTGGTGGGGCATATTTATTTAGCTGCTCCCAGATTTTCTAGTTTTGTCTTGCAATCCAAAAATCGATACTGTATTTGACTCCCTGGTTCATATCCGATTCTGCAAAATCCCTTGTCCAAAAATCAGGAACATTAACTCTAAGCGGAAGTTTTCCCAAAAAATGGTCAAAATTCTTTCCTCACCATCCATATTTAAATTGGCTTGGTGGAAGCATAAATATTTTGTTTGCTTATAAATTGTCGTTTAAATGCTCCATATAAGATCCTAGACAAACCCTGTAACATAATTTCATATGTCCAAAGGTGTGGGAACCCTGTTTAATATTATGTTTTGTAATTTAATATTTTTCTTTTAATTTTTTTAAAAATATGCATCATATTTTGCAGGAATTGTTTCTTTATTGAATATTCAAAGGACTTTGATGCCAGTAAACATCTTGGATACGATGGTCTGCACATTAACAGGTCTGGTGCATTTGTTCTCTGTGAGGTGTTGAACTGAGAAGTAGAAGCCAAAATTGAAGACATACAAGTTGTACAGAATAGTAGTGCTCCAAGGCCTTCTTATTCTGAAGGAAATGCTTCATATTCTTATGCTGATGCTGTTAGGACAATTTTTGTAAGTCAAGAATTTTATAATCTTAATATTGTTACATTTACACATGTTCCAGATGTAGTTTGAAATAAATTATGCAGAAATGAAAGAAGGATATTTTTTTTACTCAGTTGAACATAATCAACCACTGCAATCTATTCATAAAAAATTATCCTGTTTTTATAGTGAAACCCTCCGCAAAACACTGTAAATCATAACAAAATAATGACCCAGTCTTAAATGCATGCAATTAAATTTAATATTCATCCTTCTTTATTCATTATTTTTTGTAGTCTAGTTTATATATGAGTTGACATAACATCCATGCAAATATATACAATCCATTCAATAGGAGAATGTAACTATAAAGATCAAGCCAGAGCATAGGTGTACCAACATCAATGACCAGTCTACCTTGTCAGTAAAACGTGTGATTTGTAGACAAGTGATGCATTTCAAACAGAGGAGGAGACGACAGAAGGTATACTTTTAGTAAATGATATTAAGTGTTTGTATGAATATACATGTACACAAATGTACATCATAACAAATGAAATATTCATAAACATTTTTGGACAAACTACATTTGTGAAACATTTTTTTCAGAAATCAAGGGTACATATCTAGATTATTTTTTTCATTAATTTTACTTACATTATGTTTTGTTACTCCCTTTTCCATCAGTTGTACTTTACAAAAAAGTTTTGTGAATTGTTAAACAAAGATAGTGTAAACATTTAAACATTTAGATTTATTCATTTCTTCAGTTTAAGAGATCGAGGAATTTCTCTGTTAAACCTAGGTTTGTCGATTGCTTAGTATTAGTTGTTACACGTTTAGATCATGTTGAGCATGTATTGATAATGAAAAAAAAAACTAACCCAGTTGTGTTGTTACATGTTGTAAATTGATATTGCAATCTGAATTATAATGAATATGCACAAACATGTATGTTTACATTTTTGTTTAATTAATTTTGTTTTGTTTTATTTAGTAAATTACCCAAAAGTTATAATGATTAACAATAAATTTTTTCAGCTTTATAAGCTTGTAATCTTTTTAGTTTACTATTTCATATTGATATGGTTTTACATTACTTAAGACCAAAATACCAAAGATAAAACATGTTGGGTTTAATTTCTTTAATCAATTCTTTTTATGCCCCATATATGAAAGTACGGGGCATATAGTGTTCAGGTCCGCCAGTCCGTCCACAATAAATGTTGTGAGATGGGGCTTTATGTCTTTGGGACATATTCTTGTTTTGTTTTGTTTTCTTATGCATGATAGGTTAAAGCTAAAAATGCATCTATTACCTTTTATCCAAATGCATGTATATTGATGATATTGCCTTCCTATATGAAAGCATGTAATTAGCTAACAACAGATTGAGAATTTTTGCCTATTTGCTAACAATAAAAAAAGTGAAAGCATGGCATACTTATGAACTAAGTTTTTGTAAAGCTATTTTTTTTAAATACCATCATGTCAATTTCCATCTTAACACTCAGGTATCCTTGTGCCAGGCATAAATAAATACTCATTCGGACTAGTAATGGACTACTTTTTGAAAATTTCAAAAAATTCAGAGAAAATGATTATTATTGTTCTTTTGTAATTTCTATCCTGTTTATACAGTTATTAAAAATACATCAAATGAAGCCTTGAAATTCACATAATATATACATTAAAAACGAAAGAATATGGAATATGTGCCAAAAGACACGATCCACATATTGAAATGATTTTAATAAATTATGTAAATTATGTAATTATGAAGTATTTTTGTCTGGTTGTCATTCTAGATATTTATTGTCAATTTTTTTTATAATAGCAGTGCTATTCCACACATTTAAAACAGTTATCATATGCATTTATATATTTAAATTTTGTTTTCATTAGGCTTTACAGTCCAGGGAGAGACGTCATCATCCCCACAGGAGACCAAGTTGCTGTTGTTGTTTCAACATCTAAGATCCGCAGTATTTACAAGGTAAGCCATAGTACAATTGGTCAAACTACAGTAAATCAGTATTTCTTTATTAAATTACCTGTCATAAAATTAATTGAAAGTACTAACATGTAATTTTAAACTCTTTAATGTTTCCATTCTATATTTTAAATCAGTCTGCTTAAAATACTTATGTTTAAAGTAAACCACATCATATTTTTTACAGGTGAAGCAGGAAATCAAGGAAAGAACATGTGAATTCATCACAGCTCACAGCAGTTCACAGAGAAGGACCAAGATCATTGAGGTGATTAGGTTTAAATTTGTCTGTGACCATTCAAATTAACTTATACAAATTCTTTTACCATGTTTATGTCATAGCAGTTTCGTTCTAAAGTGAAATAGTGTAACATATCACTTAATAAACTAGTTACATGTATCATGCAATCTTAGAACTGATAACATGCAAGTAGTTGTACGAGTTAAATGTTACAATTTATTTATATTACACTTTCAGAAAAAATGGTATAAATGTCCAGAATGTCCTGTTTCATGCTCCAGAGAAGACTACCTATTGGATCATATTTGTCGAAGACATGTTATGGGCAATCAACCTTGTTGTGAATATGATGAAATTACAGAAGGTAATTATTTTGCTTTATTATTTAAAAATGAATCTACTTGTATTTGATGTTAAATGATAGTCTTATAAATTAATTGTATTTAATTAAATGTGTCAATAGAATTGGATAAAATTAATTACCTAATCAAATTTTGCAAAACAGTACTGTTAATTTGAATCCTTTTTTTTCTTTTTTGAAAATAATTCACATCTTTCTTTCAGGTACAATTGCTTCTGAAATTGATGGTTGCTCTTATTCTAAGGTATTTTTTTAAATTGTTACTATCATTATAAGTCATCCAAAACAAGAATAAATGGATCTATGTTTTTATTACCCACCTCCCTTCTGTAGTTGGACACACCTTTTTTTGTTTTTGTTTTGTTTTGTTCGTTATAAAAAGGAAGTCATGAAATTTGTTGACTTGATTATCAGCATATGGATTACACAACACTTCAAGAAAGGAGAATACTTTGACATAAAATGTGCAAAGCAGAACATCCTTGTCTCCTGAGATACATTTTCATTACTATTTATTCGTGTCTATTTGCTTATGCTATAAAACTGTACTGAGCTTTTAATACTATGTTTTAGAATAAGTTTACATTGTTTTCAGGTAACTTGTCACATGTCAGGCACTGCTAAAGACAAAACTTTAGGTATTTCAATCAAGGATAGCAGAAGTGATCAGAGTGATATAGACAGGAAGTGTTACAGAACTGTTATTCAAAAAGGTATTATTAATGTTTTTAAGAGTGTATAGATCTGTAAAACATCTGTTTTTGATGTTACATTGTTCTGTTGTTGCATCTTTATTTTGATATCAGTTTTCTCAGCAACTACACAGTAATAATCACATCCTCTTGATGTTTGGTGTACAGCATGAGCTTTTGGTACCATAATATTTATTACACTTTTCAAACTTTTAACATTATGGTCAATGCTATGAAATTTATTTGAACCGTTTTCTCAGCAATTACAAATTAATTTTTGGTATACAGCATTTAATGTGTTAAAAAATAAAATGTGGGTATCCATTTCAGGTCTGTCTTTTACCAAATTCCTGTGAAATGAAATCTGTCTTTTCTGTCTTTGATCCATTATTTACAGATCTCCACAAAGCATTTTTATTCAAACTTCTTTTTTAGGACATCATAGCAGTTACTGCATTCAGGATGATCATGGACCAGCAAATTTAAAAAGATTGAAACTGATGCTCTCTGGTGATGTAGAGGAAAATCCAGGTCCTACGGTGGCAAGTATTATTTGGTGAAGAATTGAACCATGTTATATTTTTTTATTTATTT
Source organism: Arcuatula senhousia (assembly GCA_963971305.1). Lineage (NCBI taxonomy): Eukaryota > Metazoa > Mollusca > Bivalvia > Mytilida > Mytilidae > Arcuatula > Arcuatula senhousia. The sequence goes on along the minus strand of OZ020314.1, from coordinate 30,730,182 downwards.
AAAAAAAACTTGTTTTGTCGTTAATATGAAAGTTTGATTATAAATGTTGACTGTAGTACTTTTTATTGCTCCTAAAGTAAATGTCATAACATTCAATATTTTCAGATCAAATGTTGTTGGGGACTTTGTAATAAAGGACCATATTCTTCAGTCTCAGAGTTTTCTCTTCATGTTATGATTGACCACATCACATCAAGTGAGACTCCATGTCAGTGGGTAGATCGTGTGCGTCCACCATTTCACAATACGGACAAATTAATGTCACATGTTATGCAACATATCTATCGGGTAAGGATAGTTTTTTGGTCACCTGGCATCTATAGACAAAGAAGAACTGATGAGGCATTAAAATATCCATGAGTCCAAAAGGGCAGAGATTATTATACCCTGCCCCATACAAAATAAAATAGAAATAAAAAATCATTCTGAGTTTTAGGTTATCAAAGATTTACTTTTTGAATTTTCAAATTAAATTTTGTGTAAATTAATTGCTCCATCTGAGTAATTATAATTATGAAGAATGGTTTTTAAATATTTGTTTGATTATCTGGTGTCATTTATCCATAAATTGAGGCATAATTGGTGTTTATTTCTGTAATTAACCATGTTACTAAATTAAGATCGTGCTCTTAGTACATTCATGAATTATTGAATGTTCAGTCACTCGAATTTTGTAACTTTTATGCAAAGGTTATTTAAACTTTTTTTTTATTGATTTTAGGAAACTTTCAAGTTCAGAAATGTTGCGGAATGGATTCAAGCTTTGCCGTTAGCAAAATTCACAGCAAGTTCCACTGACCTCAATATATGTCCTCCTGAGTTGGTATGAATCATGTTTAAACACTAAAAAGGTCAAAGCAAATTCTATTTTGCTATGCCTGACATGCATGCTCTCCATTCAAGAAGTATCAGCGACTCACAATTAGAAATACAAAGTATTAATTCAAAGTTACAACCGAGATAAAGGTGATGCATTTAAACCTCCCTTGGCCATATTTTTATCTAAATTATTTACCAAGGATGCATTAACCACATGTGTTCAAAAATAAACTAGGAAAATAAAGTCAGTGAATGATAAAACCACAATTTAGAATTAAATTACTTCAGAGCACACAGATTTTCAACAGACAACAAAACATATATTTTATTGAACACAAAGATTACCTACAGAGAACAATTTTAATTAAATACCTTACATTTATAGAAGTGATGCAATGAAAAAAATGTGTTTTTACATTTATACTTACAATTTTGTTACTGTTTTTTTGTTTGTTATTTTTGTCTCGCCTGCGACGAATGTCGCAAAAGGCGAGACTTAGGTATGGTGATTCCGGCGGCGGCGACGGCGGCGGCGGCGGCGGCGGCGTCCACAATTGGTTAAAGTTTTTGCTTAAGTCTGTTTTGTGTGAACTAGTTATGCTACACCATTGATATTTGGTATGCAGTTGCATCAGCATCAGTACAGATCAGTTTTAAAAGGATTTCACCTGTATGCTCCTGCAGTCACGGTCTACTGACTTTGAAATTTTACACTGATTTGGCCGAGGTTAACCTTTTTTCTTAAGTCTGTTTAACATGAAGCAGTTATGTTACACCATTGATATTTGGTATGCAGTTGCATCAGCATCAGTACAGATCAGTTTTAAAAGGATTTCACCTGTATGCTCCTGCAGTCACGGTCTACTGACTTTGAAATTTTACACTGATTTGGCCGAGGTTAACCTTTTTTCTCAAGTCTGTTTAACATGAAGCAGTTATGTTACACCATTGATATTTGGTATGCAGTTGCATCAGCATCAGTACAGATCAGTTTTAAAAGGATTTCACCTGTATGCTCCTGCAGTCACGGTCTACTGACTTTGAAATTTTACACTGATTTGGCCGAGGTTAACCTTTTTTCTCAAGTCTGTTGAACATGAAGCAGTTATGTTACACCATTGATATTTGGTATGCAGTTGCATCAGCATCAGTACAGATCAGTTTTAAAAGGATTTCACCTGTATGCTCCTGCAGTCACGGTCTACTGACTTTGAAATTTTACACTGATTTGGTCGAGGTTAACCTTTTTTCTTAAGTCTGTTTAACATGAAGCAGTTATGATTCACCATTGATATTGGGTATGCACTTGCATTAGCATCAGTACAGATCAATTTCAAAAGTATTTTATCTGTATGCTCCTGCAGTCACGGTCTACTGACTTTGAGATTTTACACTTTTTTACTTTTTGCTTATGTCATTAGTGTTTTATATAAAGCAGTTATGGTTCACCATTTATATTTGGTATGCAGCTGCTTAAGCATCAGTTAAGATCAGTTTAAGGAAGATTTTTACTTCATTTTATACTGTGTCCAGTTGCGACAGGCGAGACATGTCTCTGTGTTAACAGTTTATTTTATACATTAACTTTTTTTTTCCAGAGACATCAGCTTGGTATCCCTATGTTTGATGAAGATTTTAATATTCCTGAATGTCCGTATTACCTTGAACATCATATGTCTTCTCTACCTCCTCATTTGAAAACTGTACCAATCCAAACTCTTGTTGAAAGAGTAAATTATCAAGCTACTACAAGTGTGTCGATAGGCCAATCGCCACAGTCTCGTGATACTATGCAAGTCACCAGTCAGGTAGATCGAAATATTCAATCTATAAAGTTGACTACAAACCGTCCTGAATTGGCTGGCCCAATCCACCAAGGAAGTGTAAAACTTTTAAAATTTCATGACCAGGCTCGTCCTAAAAAGCGCAAACATAAAGATTCTCTATTAGTTGATGAAAGTAGTGAAGAAGATTGGAAACAACAGCTGATTTCATCTCTTAGAAGTTGTCAGCAAGCTATTGACACAGAAGACAAGATTATCACCTCTTTGTTCAGTTCAAAATTTTTGGACCAGAAAAATAAACAGCTAAACACATTTGAAGAGGCAGCCATATCTCTAGCTACATATCCAGATTGCACTGAAGGTGTGTTTGTTTATACAATCTTCAAGCTAGATATAGATGATTATGACTCTCCAGTATACTATATTCGTTATCTTGAATCAGGATACTTCAGAACGTTTATGGTGGATTGCTTTCTCAAAATATTTTGTGAAGTTACCAATGTATCACAGAATAATATATTTGTATCAGACATTTGTACCCAAGAAGACCAATTGCACTTGCTTCAACAAAAATTGAATACTAAACTAAAGTCTGAGCGACGTCCTGATAAGATATATCAGCACAATTTGAGCAAATTGGTAAAAGCTAGAACAGAGTTGGTTAATTATTCCAGAAATAGTGATATCAACTTACATTCAAATTTTGTACATTCCATAAAATACAGATTCAAGGCTAATGTTGTTGATGAAAAATCGGACAAATGTTATATGCAGGGCGATTTGGATCCAATCATTTTAGATAGAGTTAGAGAGAGTCTAAATAAATACCCTGAAAACCTACCTGCTGTATTGCCAGTATCTTCCTCATCTGATTTTCTGAAGGAGATATCTGCAGAATCAACATTAATGCAAAAGAGCATCCACATAAACAATCTGTCAAATGATCAGAATAAATTTTTATTAAAGGGTCAAGTTCTACGGTATCAACGCAGATTTTCTACAAATAAAAATGCAACATCTTTACGTAATTCTATATTAAACTGTTTCAAAAATTCGAACATTCCTCTTCTGTATAACCGGTTTCGAACTGCAGTCATCAGTAGGCTAGAACTTTCTTCAACAATAATAGACTCCGGAATCAATACAGTTGATGCTGTGACCCCAAAGAAACCAAAAATCACATTTAAGCCAAGAACAAAACTTGTTACCAAGGAAATGATACAAGATTCTGTTGGAAGCATCTCTGATACAAATATAATGAGAACACAGATTTATGATTCTTTTAAGAAAAATATTCTTGGACATAACAATAGTCTATTTATTCAAATAAATAATGAGGACACATTAATTTCAATTATGAACGATTATGATGATGAAACAGGACAATTTAGACCTTCTGACTATGTGAAGACAACCAGGCACCTTGTTGAAGATGGATATTATTATACTTGTAGTTGTAAAATCTATAGAACTCTCCTCGAATGCTTGGACACTGAAGGTAATGATCCATTAGATGCTCTTGACATGAATGGTATAAAATGTATGCATTGCCGATTTCTAAAAGATGAAGTTGTTCCTAACATGATCATTAATGAGAGAGCCACAGCTTCAGTTCTTCAGCATAAAGTTCAACAGGCAGCAGTGTGGAATGGGAAGTCTGTCATTGAGTTGCCAACAGTTAGATCAACTACCAAAAAGTTCTCTGTTTTTGCAGATGATGAGCAAGTTTCCTTTGTTCATTTGACTTTGAATACCCGCTCTAACCGTTATGTAATTTCCTGCTTAAACGGATATTGCAAAAGCAAAAAAGGCTCCAAAAAAAATATTATCTCTCTTCAAAATGAAAGTGATCTATGTGTACACTTACAGGAACTGAAAAAGAACCCAAATCTGTGGGAGGACTTGTTAAGAAAAGATCAACAAAATCAGACTTTTAATGATCAAGATGAAATTCCTGAAGATGGCGAAAATGCAGATTTAAACGATAGAAACAATGATCTATTTCCTGGTAGTAATGAAGCAGAATGTTTTGGAAACTTTAATGTTGATGATGGTATGTGGTGTTTTCCATCTGAAAGCACACATTCAGCAAAAAGTCAAGGAGACCCAGCATTATCTGCAAATATTAGAAAAAGAAATCATTCATGGATTCCGTCTGATGTGACTGATTTGGATGAAGGCTGTGCCAAAGGACCAGACCTCTGCAGAGATATTCCTGACTTTATGTGTATGTGTGGTTCTGGTTGGTCAGGAGAAACTGCACCTAATGGAAAAACAATCTTTGATAGAACAGTAACAGTATACACTATGATGGCCCCTGTAAAATGCAAGATTTTTACTAGGGTATGTCTAAAAGAACATAACCCTTGTAAATTGCGATGGGATGAAGGTCAATCTTTGAGCTTACATGTCGTAACCAAGGAGACAGCTGCTGGAGATGAACTTGGATGGCAGTTTGTAAACCAGGTTATGAATTCTAGTACAACCTTTTCCTCTTTTTGTACATCAACAACTGCAACATACAAAATGTATAATCCAAACTTTCGAGCTTTTATGGATCCTTCTGTTTTTAGAAAGTGGTGGTTTAGTTGGGCATCAAATATGAAAATTGACTTCAGAAAACCATGCCCAGTTTGTAAATTTACACCTAAACAGTTAGCTTGTGATGGTACAAAAGTTGGCATTGGATTTCGTCATGCTTGTTTTGAAGACATTAATAAACCAGACAACCCAGAAAGTGTTCTTCCTACTGTTCATCGTAGAATGAATAGATGTTTTCTTCATGACAATTTACCGACTGGAAAGGAAAATTTGAAAATTGCACGAGAACATTTGAACTATTTATGTTTGTCAGTTTTGTCTGAAATTCCTGCAAATCAAGTTTTGTCTAATGAGCAGTTGCAAAACAGAAATGAAATTCTCCTGACAGTTTTACATGAAGATGTTCAGGTTTCATTTAGAAGGTTCTTGAATCAAATGCGAGGGGATGAAAAAGATACTTATTCTGTAGTCATGAAAATGTTGGCAACTACTGCACCAATTTCAAGCTTAATTCCAAACATGTATACTGAACATTTAAAAGCCTTGTTGGATCATTTAAGTGGCATTCGGACCCATCCAAACGGAAATACATTTTTTAACACTAAAATGAAAGAAATGATTGAGTATGCACCTGAAATACGAGATTTAATAGCTACTTCCATGCTTAACTCGGAGAATGGGGATCAATTAAATAATGACATTCTTCTTTTATTGTATTATCTTATCCGTCAAGTTGAAGATGTGGCTATTACAGATGCAGATCCAGCTATTCCCCAACATGGAACTTACAATCCTCCAAAATATGGTAGAGCTTACTATTTTTCAAAAACTGGTGAAAGATTACGCCCTATTAGAAAATTCACCATAGATGCAGGAAAAAAAGACAATACGGCTTATGATGATCCACCTGCTGAACATGATAAATGCGAGAAGTATTTTTCAAAAACCCATGTTGCTGCCAGAGGTACATCTACACTGTTTTTGTGGTTTTGTCCTAATCATGGCCACTGTTATGGTTTTCATATGACCGGTGCCGAAGGAAGAAAAGATCCATCAGCTTCTCTGTATTCCCATTTAGAAACACCACCACATGACATATTTTATGACTTTGCTTGTAACCTGCATGAGTATTGTTTGAACAGAGAAAATGGATATTACAAAGATGTAAGATTCTTCCATGATATTTTCCATGGCTTTGCTCATAAATGTTCCTGTGCATATAGATCTTCCAGGCTGCTTGGTTTTGAAAGTATAAACTCTGAAATATGTGAACAATTTAATAGTTTTATTCAGTGTATTAAAAATTCTGCTAGACAAATGACACAAGAACATTTTTGCTTTTATTTACAGTTCTTTTTGCACCAATGGAATGAAAAGAAAAGAATTAAGTTTGAAAAAAGAATGACTGTGGCATTAGCTGGTCTTTAGACCATTTACACATGTAGTATCAGATTAGTGATTGCTTTTATACTTATTTATTTTATGTTACATTTTTTGGGGTTTGGGCTTTAAGGATTTTTGAAAGTAATATTCATTTCATTTAACTCATACTTAGGTTCATGTTTGTTCAATGTTTAAAATTATCTTATTATTTTTAATATAAGCATGATAATTCTGAAATCTTTTAATTTTATCATTTTATCTTTTTTACATAATTCTGTCGTCTTTTCAATTTTGTTATCGGATTGGTTGTTTGGTTTTTTATAAGGTTTTACTTTTGTTATTTTTTTGTTTGTATATAAGTCTTATTCATTTTACTGATGCTTAGGTGTATTCATTATTTTTTCTTTTTTTTTTTACATTATTCTGCTACCTTTTTAATTTTATTTTTGGTTTGTTTGTTCTTTATAATACCCCTGCAAACAAATTATACCCCCCCTACAAACTAAGTTTGGGGGGTATATAGGAATCACCCTGTCTGTCCGTCTTTCTGTCTGCGCAACTCCTGCTAAACCACTCAAAGGATTTTGATGAAACTTTACATGAAAGAAGTACATCATATGTAGATGTGCATGAAGAATTTTAATTGCTCTCGGATATCATTCAGGGGAGATAATTGGACTTCAGACTTTTTAAATATAGTATTTAATGGGAGACCTTGTAATCCCAACTCCTCCTAAACTGCTTGACGGATTTTGATGAAACTTTACATGAAGAAAGTACATCAATCATCATATGTAGATGTGCATGAAGAATTTTAATAGCTCTTTGAAATCATTCAGGGGAGATAATTGGACTTTAGGTATTTTTGGCAGTACGGAGTCCAATATGTAGCAGGGGGTATCCTTTTGTGAGTTACTCACAGTATTACTTTGTATTGTTTTTTTGTTTTATTTTTTAAGTCTTATTCATTTAACTAATGCTTAGGTGTTTTCATTATTTTAAATTATCTTCCTTTTTTACATAATTCTGCCGTCTTTAATTTTATTTTTGGTTTGTTTCTTTTTTATTAGTTTTGTTTTATATACTTCTTGTTATTATTATTATGGTCATCTTTGTTTTTGGTTAGTTTCTTTGGTCCTATTAATTTTACTGATGCTGAGGTGTATTCATTATTTAATTATTTTTTTTACATAATTCTGTCGTCTTTTTTTAATTTTTGTTTTTGGTTCTTTTTTTTTTATTAGGTTCTTTTTTTTTCTTTATGGGCTTATTTATTTGACTGCTTTATCATTTTTTACATAATTCTGCAATCTTCTTAATTTAATTTTTGGTTTGTGTGTTTTTTATTAGGTTTTTTTTTTACGTTTCATTAATTTTACTGAAGTTTAGGTGTATTCATTCTTAAATTTTGTTTACAAAATTCTGCCCCCTTTTGAAATTTGTTTATATTTTGTTTTGGTTTTTTTTATTTGTTTTTTTTTCATAAATCTGTCATGTTTCTTATTGGTTAGATTCTTTGGTCTTATTAATTTAACTGATGCGTAGGTGTATTCATTATTTAAATTATCTTTTTTTACATACTTCTGCCGCCTTTTTAATTTTATTTTTGGTTTGTTTCTTTTTTATTAGTTTTGTTTTATATAAGTCTTGTTATTATTATTATGGTCATCTTTGTTTTTGGTTAGTTTCTTTGGTCCTATTAATTTTACTGATGCTGAGGTGTATTCATTATTTAAAATTATTTTGTTTTAGCATAACTCTGTTGTCTTTTTAAATTTTGGTTTTGTAGTTTGTTTTTTATGAGGTTCTTTTTTTTTTGGTTTTCTTAATGATAATTCTGCCACCTTTTTATACCCCCCACTTCAAAAGTGGGGGGTATATAGTGATAGGGGTGTCCGTCCGTCCTTCCGTCCGTCCTTCCGTCCTTCCGTCCGTCCGTCCTTCCGTTACACTTCAGGGTACCCATCTCTTATCTGCAACTCCTCCTAAACCCCTTGATAGATTTTCATGAAACTTACACACAATCTTTGTGACATAGTGTAGATGTGCACCTACTATTTTAAAATTTGATCAGAATGATTTTGGGGTTTCCCATAGCAAAACATGGACTTAGCCATTCGACTACATGGGGGTACCCATCTCTTATCCGCAACTCCTCCTAAACCCCTTGATGGATTTTCATGAAACTTACACACAATCTTTGTGACATAATGTAGATGTGCACCTACTATTTTAAAATTTGATCAGAATGATTTTTTGGGTTTCCCATAGCAAAACATGGACTTAGCCATTCGACTACATGGGGGTACCCATCTCTTATCCGCAACTCCTCCTAAACCCCTTGATGGATTTTCATGAAACTTACACACAATTTTTGTGACATCATGTAGATGTGCATCTACTATTTTAAAATTTGATCAGAACGATTTTTGGGGTTTCCCATAGCAAAACATGGACTTAGCCATTTGACTACATGGGGGTACCCATCTCTTATCCGCAACTCCTCCTAAACCCATTGATGGATTTTCATGAAACTTACACACAATCTTTGTGACATAGTGTAGATGTGCACCTGTTATTTTAAAATTTGATCAGAAGGATTTTTGGGGTTTCCCATAGCAAAACATGGACTTAGCCATTTGACTACATGGGGGTACCCATCTCTTATCCGCAACTCCTCCTAAACCCATTGATGGATTTTCATGAAACCTACACACAATCTTTGTGACATAGTATAGATGTGCACCTGCTATTTTAAAATTTGATCAGAATGATTTTTGGGGTTTCCCAGAGCAAAACATGGACTTAGCCATTTGACTACATGGGGGTACCCATCTCTTATCCGCAACTCCTCCTAAACCCATTGATGGATTTTCATGAAACTTACACACAATCTTTGTGACATAGTGTAGATGTGCACCTGCTATTTTACAATTTGATCAGAACAATTTTTGGGGTTTCCCATAGCAAAACATGGACTTAGCCATTCGACTACATGGGGGTACCCATCTCTTATCCACAACTAATCCTAAACCCCTTGATGGATTGTCTTGAAATTTTTACACAATCTTTGTAACATAATATAGATGTGCACCTACTATTTGAAAGTTTGATCAGAATGATTTTGGGGTTTCCCATAGCAATACATGGACTCAGCCATTCGACTACATGGGGGTGCCCATCTCTTATTTGCAAATCCTCCTAAACCCCTTGATGGATTTTCATGAAACTTACACACAATCTTTGTGACATAATGTAGATGTGCATCTCCTATTTTAAAATTTTATCTGATTAATTTTTTTGGGGGGTGGGGGGTATTTATTTGTGAGCTGCGGCTCACAGTTTTTCTAGTTAATTTTATTTTTCATGTTTTTGGTTTGTTTCTTTTTTATTAGTTTTGTTTTATATAAGTCTTGTTATTATTATTATGGTCATCTTTGTTTTTGGTTAGTTTCGTTGGTCCTATTAATTTTATTGAAGCTGAAGTTGGGTTTTTTTAACAGAATTCTGTTGTCTTTTTTAATTTTGGTTTTGGTTTGGTAGTTTGTTTTTTATTAGGTTCTTTTTGTTTTGCATTTCTTTAAGAGCTTTTTTTTGGTTTTCTTTATAATTCTGCCACCTTTTTAATTTTATTTTTCATGTTTTTGGTTTGTTTCTTTTTTATTAGTTTTGTTTTATATAAGTCTTGTTATTATTATTATGGTCATCTTTGTTTTTGGTTAGTTTCTTTGGTCCTATTAATTTTACTGATGCTGAGGTGTATTCATTATTTAAAATTATTTTGTTTTAGCATAACTCTGTTGTCTTTTTAAATTTTGGTTTTGTAGTTTGTTTTTTATGAGGTTCTTTTTTTTTTTTGGTTTTCTTTATAATTCTGCCACCTTTTTAATTTTATTTTTCATGTTTTTGGTTTGTTTCTTTTTTATTAGTTTTGTTTTATATAAGTCTTGTTATTATTATTATGGTCATCTTTGTTTTTGGTTAGTTTCGTTGGTCCTATTAATTTTATTGAAGCTGAGGTGTATTCATTTAAGTTGGTTTTTTTTTTAACAGAATTCTGTTGTCTTTTTTAATTTTGGTTTTGGTTTGGTAGTTTGTTTTTTACTAGGTTCTTTTTGTTTTGCATTTCTTTAAGAGCTTATTAATTTGACTGCTTTATCTTTTTTTACATAATTCCGCCATCTTTTTAAATTAATTTTTGGTTTGTTTGTTTTTTATTAGTTTTTTTTTAAGTCTTATTCATTTTACTGATGCTTAGGTGTATTCATTATTTAATATTTTGACATAATTCTGCCTTCTTTTTAATTTTGTTTTTGTTTGTTTGTTTTATTTATTTGGTTTTTTTTTTCATAAATCTGTCATGTTTCTTTTTGGTTAAATTCTTTGGTCCTTTTGATTTAACTAATGCTTAGCTTTATTCATTATTTTAAATTATCTATCTTTTTATCAAAATTCTGCCATCTTTTTATAAAAAAAATGGTTTGTTTGTTTTTTATTAGGTATTTTATACAAGTCTTATTCATTTTACTGATGCTGAGGTGTTTCTTTATTTTTTTTACATAAGTTTGCTGTCTTTTAATTTAATGGGTTTGTTTGGTTTTTATGAGGTTTTTTTTTCATAAATCGGTCATCTTTCTTTTTGGGTAGTTTCTTTGGTCCTATTGATTTAATTTATTAGTTTTTTTTTAAGGTCTTATTTATTTTACTGCTAAATATCTTTTTTTCACATAATTCTGCCATCTTTTTGATTTAATTTTTGGTTTATGTGTTTTTTATTAGGGTTTTTGTTTTTAAGTCTTACTTATTTACTGATGCTAAGATGTTTTCATTATTTATTTTTATTGCATATTTCTCTCATCTTTCTTTTTGGTTTGCTTGTTTGGTCCTATTAATTGAATTGAAGCTTTGGTGTTTTCATTATATTAAACTATCTCCTTTTTTTACATCATTTTGCCGCATTTTAATTTTTATGTTTTGTTTGGTTTTTTTTTGTTATGATTTTTTTAAGTCTTATTCATTAAAGGGATGCTTAGGTGTATTCATTTTTTTCAAATTATCTTTTAGTTTTTTGCATATAAATTATCTCATCTTTGTTACTGGTTCATTTGTTGGTTTTTACAAGTTTTTTTTAGTCTTATTTATACATGTATAACTGCCCATGCTGATGCTAAGGTGTATTCATTATATTAATATTTTTTTACATGATTCTCTCATCTTTGTTATTGGTTTGTTTGTTTGGTTTTTATAAATTTTTGGTTACTTTTTTTTACATAATTCTTTCTTTCTTTTTTGTTTGATTATTTAGTCCTATTATTTAACTGATGCTTAGGTGTATTCATTCTGTCATCTTTTTAATTTTGCATTTGCGTTGTTTGTTTTTATTTGTTTTTTATAACTTTTTGTTTTTTTTATATATATATACATTTAAGTGATGATTAGGTATATTGATTATTTTAAATTATTTATTTAGTTCATATTACTAGCCTTGAGAAAAGCAATCACAGTTAGTTAGTCAAGATCATAAAGGGGGGTCCAGGGGTTCAGTAACTGGTCTTTAATTGAGAATTGAGACCCCTCAGAACATATTGTGACTGCTGTTTCATTTACTCCAGCATGTACACTATATGTTTTAATGGGATAAGGTTATAAATCAACTGGAGATCAGTAAAGACCATTGCAAAGATATTTTTATTCTATGATTGACCAGTTACAAAGAGAGATGTACCTTAAATATACAAGAGGTAAGTACAGTATTGGACTGGTCGCGATAAACCAGAACAATAGTTTTAAAATATGTGTAATTGTCAATTCCTCTCCAAAGGGTCATGACTAAATATATAGATGTATCTAAAAATTCATGGCTAATTTATAGATGTTCCTTATAAGACACATGGATGTAGTGTCAGAGATATTGTTTATAAAATGCAGACATAATGGAGGATTTATCTTTAAAACAAGCATAGAATCTAAAAACCATTCCTAATACACAGAGTACCTAAGAACCATCTAATATATAGATGGTGTATCACATCCAACAGACCAGGTTTACACCAGTACAAGATGTCCAACTGGATAGAATAAGGTCTATTTAACCTTCAGTTGTATGTCATATATGTGACAAAAATTATCAATCAAGCAGACCAGGTTTATTACATGTATCTCTAAACAGAAAACAAATTGCATCTTAATGGTGGTTATATCTGTCTGTCTTTACCATAACCTTTTGAATATCTCGAAAAAGTATTATTTCATTGTCAAAAGACAGGAACCCTATAATAAACAATGATATTTGATGTTTTTCTATACACACTTCTGAAACAATGACATTTGATGTTTGTCTATACGGAGAAACCTATATACACCTCTGAAACAATGATATTTCATATTTGTCTATACGGAGAAACCCATATACACCTCTGAAACAATGATATTTCATATTTGTCTATACGGAGAAACCTATATACACCTCTACAACAGTGATATTTGATGTTTGTCTATACGGAGAAACCTATACACACCTCTGAAACAATGATATTTCAAGTTTGTCTGTACGAAGAAACCTATACACACCTCTGAAACAATGATATTTGATGTTTGTCTTTACGGAGAAACCTATATACTCTTCTGAAACAATGATATTTGATGTTTGTCTATACGGAGAAACCTATAATCACCTCTGAAACAATGATATTTCATGTTTGTCTATACGGAGAAACCTATATACACCTCTGAAACAATGATGTTTCACGTTTGTCGATATGGAGAAACCTATATACACCTCTGAAACAATGATATTTGATGTTTTTCTATACGGAGAAACCTATAATCACCTCTGAAACAATGATATTTCATGTTTGTCTATACGGAGAAACCTATATACACCTCTGAAACAATGATGTTTCACGTTTGTCGATATGGAGAAACCTATATACACCTCTGAAACAATGATATTTCACGTTTGTCTATACGGAGAAACCTATATACTCTTCTGAAACAATGATATTTGATGTTTGTCTATACGAAGAAACCTATATACTCTTCTGAAACAATGATATTTCATGTTTGTCTATACGGAGAAACCTATATACACCTCTGAAACAATGACATTTGATGTTTGTCTATACGGAGAAACCTATATACACCTCTGAAACAATGATATTTCACGTTTGTCGATATGGAGAAACCTTTATACACCTCTGAAACAATGATATTTCACGTTTGTCTATATGGAGAAACCAATATACACCTCTGAAACAATGATAGTTCGTGTTTGTTTATACAGAGAAACCTATATACACCTCCGAAACAATGATATTTGATGTTTGTCTATACGGAGAAACCAATATACACCTCTGAAACAATGATAGTTCGTGTTTGTCTATACAGAGAAACCTATATACACCTCTGAAACAATGATAGTTCGTGTTTGTCTATACAGAGAAACCTATATACACCTCTGAAACAATGATATTTGATGTTTGTCTGTACAGAGAAACCTATATACACCTCTGAAACAATGATATTTGATGTTTATCTATACGGAGAAACCTATATACACCTCTGAAACAATGATATTTGATGTTTGTCTATACGGAGAAACCTATATACACCTCTGAAACAATGATATTTCATATTTGTCTATACGGAGAAACCTATATACTCTTCTGAAAAAATGATATTTGATGTTTGTCTATACGGAGAAACCTATATACACCTCTGAAACAATGATATTTCACGTTTGTCGATATGGAGAAACCTATATACACCTCTGAAACAATGATATTTCACGTTTGTCGATATGGAGAAACCTATATACACCTCTGAAACAATGATATTTCACGTTTGTCTATATGGAGAAACCTATATACACCTCTGAAACAATGATAGTTCATGTTTGTTTATACAGAGAAACCTATATACACCTATGAAACAATGATATTTGATGTTTGTCTATACGGAGAAACCTATACACACCTCTGAAACAATGATAGTTCATGTTTGTTTATACAGAGAAACCTATATACACCTCCGAAACAATGATATTTCATGTTTGTCAATACGGAGAAACCTATATACACTTCTGAAACAATGATATTTGATGTTTGTCTATACGGAGAAACCTATATACATTTCTGAAACAATGATATTTCATGTTTGTCAATACGGAGAAACCCATATACACCTCTGAAACAATGATATTTGATGTTTGTCTATACGGAGAAACCTTTATACACCTCTGAAACAATGATATTTGATGTTTGTCTTTACGGATAAACATATATACACCTCTAAAACAATGATATTTGATGTTTGACTATACGAGAAACCTATTTACACCTCTGAAACAATGATATTTCAAGTTTGGGACCATTACCTTTTATCATTATAGCTGGCTAGAGGACTCCATAGTCTTATGCATGGTTAACAATAGATGGGACAACGACTCTTTATAAGTTGGCTAGAGGACTCCATGGTAAACAACAGATGGGACCATGACACTTTCTAGTTGGCTAGAGGACTCCATGGTCTCATGCACGATTTGCAATAGATGGGACCATGACACTTTATAGTTGGCTAGAGGGCTCCATGGTCTCATGCACGATTTGCAATAGATGGGACCATGACACTTTATATTCATGGTCTCATGCACGATTTGTGGTAGATGGGACCATGACACTTTATAGTTGCCTAGAGGACTCCATGGTCTCATGCACGATTTGTGATAGATGGGACCATAATACTTTATAGTCGGCTAGAGGACTCCATGGTCTCATGCATGATTTGCAATAGATGGGACCATGACACTTTATATTTGGCTAGAGGACTCCATGGTCTCATGCACGATTTGCAATAGATGGGACCATGACACTTTATATTCATGGTCTCATGCACGATTTATGGTAGATGGGACCATGACACTTTATAGTCGGCTAGAGGACTCCATGGTCTCATGCACGATTTGTGATAGATGGTACCATGACACTTTATAGTTACCTAGAGGACTCCATGGTCTCATGCACGATTTGCAATAGATGGGACCATGACACTTTATAGTTGGCTAGAGGGCTCCATGGTCTCATGCACGATTTGCAATAGATGGGACCATGACACTTTATATTCATGGTCTCATGCACGATTTGTGGTAGATGGGACCATGACACTTTATAGTTGCCTAGAGGACTCCATGGTCTCATGCACGATTTGTGATAGATGGGACCATAATACTTTATAGTCGGCTAGAGGACTCCATGGTCTCATGCATGATTTGCAATAGATGGGACCATGACACTTTATATTTGGCTAGAGGACTCCATGGTCTCATGCACGATTTGCAATAGATGGGACCATGACACTTTATATTCATGGTCTCATGCACGATTCATGGTAGATGGGACCATGACACTTTATAGTCGGCTAGAGGACTCCATGGTCTCATGCACGATTTGTGATAGATGGTACCATGACACTTTATAGTTACCTAGAGGACTCCATGGTCTCATGCACGATTTGCAATAGATGGGACCATGACACTTTATAGTTGGCTAGAGGGCTCCATGGTCTCATGCACGATTTGCAATAGATGGGACCATGACACTTTATATTCATGGTCTCATGCACGATTTGTGGTAGATGGGACCATGACACTTTATAGTTGCCTAGAGGACTCCATGGTCTCATGCACGATTTGTGATAGATGGGACCATAATACTTTATAGTTGCCTAGAGGACTCCATGGTCTCATGCACGATTTGTGATAGATGGGACCATAATACTTTATAGTCGGCTAGAGGACTCCATGGTCTCATGCATGATTTGCAATAGATGGGACCATGACACTTTATATTTGGCTAGAGGACTCCATGGTCTCATGCACGATTTGCAATAGATGGGACCATGACACTTTATATTCATGGTCTCATGCACGATTTGTGGTAGATGGGACCATGACACTTTATAGTTGCCTAGAGGACTCCATGGTCTCATGCACGATTTGCAATAGATGGGACCATGACACTTTATATTCATGGTATCATGCACGATTTGTGATAGATGGGACCATGACACTTTATAGTTGGCTAGAGGACTCCATGGTCTTATGTATGGTTAACAATAGATGGGACCATGACACTTTATATTTGGCTAGAGGGCTCCATGGTCTCATGCACGATTTGCAATAGATAAGACCATGACCCTTTATCATTATAGTTGGCTAGAGGACTCCATAGTCTTATGTATGGTTAACAATAGATGGGACCATGACACTTTATAGTTGCCTAGAGGACTCCATGGTCTCATGTACGATTTGTGATAGATGGGACCATGACACTTTATAGTCGGCTAGAGGACTCCATGGTCTCATGCATGATTTGCAATAGATGGGACCATGACACTTTATATTTGGCTAGAGGACTCCATGGTCTCATGCACGATTTGCAATAGATGGGACCATGACACTTTATATTCATGGTCTCATGCACGATTTATGGTAGATGGGACCTTGACACTTTATAGTCGGCTAGAGGACTCCATGGTCTCATGCACGATTTGTGATAGATGGTACCATGACACTTTATAGTTACCTAGAGGACTCCATGGTCTCATGCACGATTTGCAATAGATGGGACCATGACACTTTATAGTTGGCTAGAGGGCTCCATGGTCTCATGCACGATTTGCAATAGATGGGACCATGACGCTTTATATTCATGGTCTCATGCACGATTTGTGGTAGATGGGACCATGACACTTTATAGTTGCCTAGAGGACTCCATGGTCTCATGCACGATTTGTGATAGATGGGACCATAATACTTTATAGTCGGCTAGAGGACTCCATGGTCTCATGCATGATTTGCAATAGATGGGACCATGACACTTTATATTTGGCTAGAGGACTCCATGGTCTCATGCACGATTTGCAATAGATGGGACCATGACACTTTATATTCATGGTCTCATGCACGATTTATGGTAGATGGGACCATGACACTTTATAGTCGGCTAGAGGACTCCATGGTCTCATGCACGATTTGTGATAGATGGTACCATGACACTTTATAGTTACCTAGAGGACTCCATGGTCTCATGCACGATTTGCAATAGATGGGACCATGACACTTTATAGTTGGCTAGAGGGCTCCATGGTCTCATGCACGATTTGCAATAGATGGGACCATGACACTTTATATTCATGGTCTCATGCACGATTTGTGGTAGATGGGACCATGACACTTTATAGTTGCCTAGAGGACTCCATGGTCTCATGCACGATTTGTGATAGATGGGACCATAATACTTTATAGTTGCCTAGAGGACTCCATGGTCTCATGCACGATTTGTGATAGATGGGACCATAATACTTTATAGTCGGCTAGAGGACTCCATGGTCTCATGCATGATTTGCAATAGATGGGACCATGACACTTTATATTTGGCTAGAGGACTCCATGGTCTCATGCACGATTTGCAATAGATGGGACCATGACACTTTATATTCATGGTCTCATGCACGATTTGTGGTAGGTGGGACCATGACACTTTATAGTTGCCTAGAGGACTCCATGGTCTCATGCACGATTTGCAATAGATGGGACCATGACACTTTATATTCATGGTCTCATGCACGATTTGTGATAGATGGGACCATGACACTTTATAGTTGGCTAGAGGACTCCATGGTCTTATGTATGGTTAACAATAGATGGGACCATGACACTTTATATTTGGCTAGAGGGCTCCATGGTCTCATGCACGATTTGCAATAGATAAGACCATGACCCTTTATCATTATAGTTGGCTAGAGGACTCCATAGTCTTATGTATGGTTAACAATAGATGGGACCATGACACTTTATAGTTGCCTAGAGGACTCCATGGTCTCATGTACGATTTGTGATAGATGGGACCATGACACTTTATAGTCGGCTAGAGGACTTCATGGTCTCATGCACGATTTGTGATAGATGAGACCATGACCCTTTATCATTATAGTTGGCTAGAGGACTCCATAGTCTTATGTATGGTTAACAATAGATGGGACCATGACACTTTATATTTGGCTAGAGGGCTCCATGGTCTCATG
The DNA here is from genome assembly GCA_963971305.1 of Arcuatula senhousia. NCBI lineage: Eukaryota > Metazoa > Mollusca > Bivalvia > Mytilida > Mytilidae > Arcuatula > Arcuatula senhousia. The sequence goes on along the minus strand of OZ020314.1, from coordinate 30,711,574 downwards.
CACGATTTGCAATAGATAAGACCATGACCCTTTATCATTATAGTTGGCTAGAGGACTCCATAGTCTTATGTATGGTTAACAATAGATGGGACCATGACACTTTATAGTTGGCTAGAGGACTCCATGGTCTCATGCACGATTTGCAATAGATGAGACCATGATATATTAAAGCTGTCTAAAGGACAAACAAAGCATATGATAATATATAATTCTTTTTATATCATTATTAAAAATCATTAGTACAATATTTTCATAAAATATACATACAACTTATAACACAAATGAATTGCACATGTAAAGCGTTGACTCGACACTAAGAAGTGTTCTTACCTATTTAACTTGTATATGGATAATGATTCAACATATTGTTGATAATATGAATACAAATTTCACATGTAATAACAGATGATTCACAATAAAAAAAAACTACAATGTACATGGTACACATTCTCCACAGTCAAAATTTGATTGAACAAAAAAAAAAGCTTTTTCCTACCTATTAATGACAATGTTGTTGACATTATTAAAAACACATTCTACACAGTAAATAGTTGATTGAACAAAAAGAAGCACTTTCCTACCTATCTAATGATGATGTTTGTCTCAACATATTGTTGACATTATCAAAAACACATTTTACATGGTAAATAGTTGATCGAACAAAAAGAAGCACTTTCCTACCTATTTAATGATGATGTTTGTCTCAACATATTGTTGACATTATCAAAAACACATTTTACACGGTAAATAGTTGATCGAACAAAAAGAAGCACTTTCCTACCTATTTAATGGTGATGTTTGTCTCAACATATTGTTGACATTATCAAAAACACATTTTACATGGTAAATAGTTGATTGAACAAAAAGAAGCACTTTCCTACCTATTTAATGATGATGTTTGTCTCAACATATTGTTGACATTATCAAAAACACATTTTACATGGTAAATAGTTGATTGAACAAAAAGAAGCACTTTCCTACCTATTTAATGATGATGTTTGTCTCAACATATTGTTGACATTATCAAAAACACATTTTACATGGTAAATAGTTGATCGAACAAAAAGAAGCACTTTCCTACCTATTTAATGATGATGTTTGTCTCAACATATTGTTGACATTTCCAAAAACACATTTTACACGGTAAATAGTTGATTGAACAAAAAGAAGCACTTTCCTACCTATTTAATGATGATATTTGTCTCAACATATTGTTGACATTATCAAAAACACATTTTACACGGTAAATAGTTGATTGAACAAAAAGAAGCACTTTCCTACCTATTTAATGATGATGTTTGTCTCAACATATTGTTGACATTATCAAAAACACATTTTAGATGGTAAATAGTTGATCGAACAAAAAGAAGCACTTTCCTACCTATTTAATGATGATGTTTGTCTCAACATATTGTTGACATTATCAAAAACACATTTTACACGGTAAATAGTTGATCGAACAAAAAGAAGCACTTTCCTACCTATTTAATGGTGATGTTTGTCTCAACATATTGTTGACATTATCAAAAACACATTTTACATGGTAAATAGTTGATTGAACAAAAAGAAGCACTTTCCTACCTATTTAATGATGATGTTTGTCTCAACATATTGTTGACATTATCAAAAACACATTTTACATGGTAAATAGTTGATTGAACAAAAAGAAGCACTTTCCTACCTATTTAATGATGATGTTTGTCTCAACATATTGTTGACATTATCAAAAACACATTTTACATGGTAAATAGTTGATCGAACAAAAAGAAGCACTTTCCTACCTATTTAATGATGATGTTTGTCTCAACATATTGTTGACATTTCCAAAAACACATTTTACACGGTAAATAGTTGATTGAACAAAAAGAAGCACTTTCCTACCTATTTAATGATGATATTTGTCTCAACATATTGTTGACATTATCAAAAACACATTTTACACGGTAAATAGTTGATTGAACAAAAAGAAGCACTTTCCTACCTATTTAATGATGATGTTTGTCTCAACATATTGTTGACATTATCAAAAACACATTTTACATGGTAAATAGTTGATCTAACAAAAAGAAGCACTTTCCTACCTATTTAATGATGATATTTGTCTCAACATATTGTTGACATTATCAAAAACACATTTTACACAGTAAATAGTTGATTGAACAAAAAGAAGCACTTTCCTACCTATTTAATGATGATGTTTGTCTCAACATATTGTTGACATTATCAAAAACACATTTTACATGGTAAATAGTTGATCGAACAAAAAGAAGCACTTTCCTACCTATTTAATGATGATGTTTGTCTCAACATATTGTTGACATTATCAAAAACACATTTTACATGGTAAATAGTTGATCGAACAAAAAGAAGCACTTTCCTACCTATTTAATGATGATGTTTGTCTCAACATATTGTTGACATTATCAAAAACACATTTTACATGGTAAATAGTTGATCCAACAAAAAGAAACACTTTCCTACCTATTTAATGATGATGTTTGTCTCAACATATTGTTGACATTATCAAAAACACATTTTACATGGTAAATAGTTGATTGAACAAAAAGAAGCACTTTCCTACCTATTTAATGATGATGTTTGTCTCAACATATTGTTGACATTATCAAAAACACATTTTACACGGTAAATAGTTGATCGAACAAAAAGAAGCACTTTCCTGCCTATTTAATGATGATGTTTGTCTCAACATATTGTTGACATTATCAAAAACACATTTTACACAGTAAATAGTTGATCCAACAAAAAGAAGCACTTTCCTACCTATTTAATGATGATGTTTGTCTCAACATATTGTTGACATTTCCAAAAACACATTTTACACGGTAAATAGTTGATCGAACAAAAAGAAGCACTTTCCTACCTATTTAATGGTGATGTTTGTCTCAACATATTGTTGACATTATCAAAAACACATTTTACACGGTAAATAGTTGATCGAACAAAAAGAAGCACTTTCCTACCTATTTAATGATGATGTTTGTCTCAACATATTGTTGACATTATCAAAAACACATTTTACATGGTAAATAGTTGATCGAACAAAAAGAAGCACTTTCCTACCTATTTAATGATGATGTTTGTCTCAACATATTGTTGACATTATCAAAAACACATTTTACATGGTAAATAGTTGATTGAACAAAAAGAAGCACTTTCCTACCTATTTAATGATGATGTTTGTCTCAACATATTGTTGACATTATCAAAAACACATTTTACACGGTAAATAGTTGATCGAACAAAAAGAAGCACTTTCCTACCTATTTAATGGTGATGTTTGTCTCAACATATTGTTGACATTATCAAAAACACATTTTACACGGTAAATAGTTGATCGAACAAAAAGAAGCACTTTCCTACCTATTTAATGATGATGTTTGTCTCAACATATTGTTGACATTATCAAAAACACATTTTACATGGTAAATAGTTGATCGAACAAAAAGAAGCACTTTCCTACCTATTTAATGATGATGTTTGTCTCAACATATTGTTGACATTATCAAAAACACATTTTACATGGTAAATAGTTGATCGAACAAAAAGAAGCACTTTCCTACCTATTTAATGATGATGTTTGTCTCAACATATTGTTGACATTATCAAAAACACATTTTACATGGTAAATAGTTGATCCAACAAAAAGAAACACTTTCCTACCTATTTAATGATGATGTTTGTCTCAACATATTGTTGACATTATCAAAAACACATTTTACATGGTAAATAGTTGATTGAACAAAAAGAAGCACTTTCCTACCTATTTAATGATGATGTTTGTCTCAACATATTGTTGACATTATCAAAAACACATTTTACACGGTAAATAGTTGATCGAACAAAAAGAAGCACTTTCCTACCTATTTAATGATGATGTTTGTCTCAACATATTGTTGACATTATCAAAAACACATTTTACACAGTAAATAGTTGATCCAACAAAAAGAAGCACTTTCCTACCTATTTAATGATGATGTTTGTCTCAACATATTGTTGACATTATCAAAAACACATTTTACACGGTAAATAGTTGATCGAACAAAAAGAAGCACTTTCCTACCTATTTAATGGTGATGTTTGTCTCAACATATTGTTGACATTATCAAAAACACATTTTACACGGTAAATAGTTGATCGAACAAAAAGAAGCACTTTCCTACCTATTTAATGATGATGTTTGTCTCAACATATTGTTGACATTATCAAAAACACATTTTACATGGTAAATAGTTGATCGAACAAAAAGAAGCACTTTCCTACCTATTTAATGATGATGTTTGTCTCAACATATTGTTGACATTTCCAAAAACACATTTTACACGGTAAATAGTTAATTGAACAAAAAAAAGCACTTTCCTACCTATTTAATGGTGATGTTTGTCTCAACATATTGTTGACATTATCAAAAACACATTTTACACAGTAAATAGTTGATTGAACAAAAAGAAGCACTTTCCTACCTATTTAATGATGATATTTGTCTCAACATATTGTTGACATTATCAAAAACACATTTTACACGGTAAATAGTTGATCGAACAAAAAGAAGCACTTTCCTACCTATTTAATGATGATATTTGTTTCAACATATTGTTGACATTATCAAAAACACATTTTACATGGTAAATAGTTAATTGAACGAAAAGAATCACTTTCCTACCTATTTAATGATGATGTTTGTTTCAACATATTGCTAATAACATTAAATATACATTCGACACAGTCAAAAGTTAACATAAGAAAGGCACTTTTCCATTCATTGACAAACAAAACTTAATAGCAATTATTTTATCATAATGCTTGTCGCAATGACCTAAATTTTTGGCACAATATTCTGGAGGTCCATAACATCATTGTTGATAATAAATATACAAATTGTTGTAAAATAATAATAGGGATAACATTAAATTACAAGGTACACAAGAAAAAAACTCAAATATATGAAAGTTGATATTTTAAAAAATGCACATTTTGACAGTTTGCATACCATTGGTACAATTAATGATATCTCAGGTTTATAAATGTTTCTAAATACAATACAGACCTTTATCAAGAGTTAAATACCCAAACTTTGTGAGGGTATAACAACTTACACAAAGTTAACTGAAATGTAACAGATGAAAAGCCATAAAATCTTAGAAGAAACAAAAAAGTTATAATGCTGTTTGTTGCTTTTCAAGTCTTTGATCTGCTAACTTCATCTGTGATAAAACTGTCATTCTATACCTGTAAATAATAAATATTGTCTTGTATTAATGAAAAGTTTGATAAATGTTTATGATTAAAACAATATAGTTATAAAGAATATCAAAACTTCTATGTTACATAAGATGCTGCTGGTTGTTTTTCTATTGGCACTAGATCAAATATTATGCATATAAAAAATTAATAAATTCAAAAATGGTCAAAAAAGACCCCTTTTGGACACAGAACAATTAACACAAAAAAAAATCACAAATAAAATGTGGCGGGGTTGACTATTTTTTGTGTTCCAATCTTCTACTATTGAAAACATTTATCCGTATCAAGCTTGTAACCAAATGTCAGCAATCTAGGAATAATAGTTACCAAGTTATGAGCAATAGAAAAGCGGGATAGAATTTTTAAAAGTTTTCGGTAAACAGGAAGAAGATATTTGATTGACCTTGTACTGCGGAAGGAGATATCAATTCTTTAGTTTTCACAATGGCCAGTTCAGAGTCAAATCTGGTTAAAGGGGCCACTAAAACATACTATGACAAAATGGTAAGGTTTATAGATAATGGCTTGAACCACAGTTTTTTTTTAATTAATACTCCATCATGAGCATAAAATAGACTGTGAAATATAATGAGAAGAACTGAAAAAAAAAAAAAAAAAAATTGATTTCAAAATACCCAGCAAGTCTGGTATTAAACAGTTATATATTTGAACATACTTTTTAACCTTTTTCCAGAAAACTTCATCTGTAAACTGTAAAAATAATACCTAAAAGTAAAGTTCATATGGTTATTAACTGTACCCCTATATGCAACTAAATACAAACAACAGATATTAAAGCTTGTAATACTAAACCACTCTGACAGTTTTAAAATCATACTCATGTACTATTTCTGAAAAAGCTTCAAGATAATTTTTATATTCATGAGTAAAACTGAATGCCCTCTGACATGTTGTGCGGCATAAAACTATCTATATGTTCCTAATTTTATGATGTTAATTCCATATCTAAAATTTTATTTATGAGAAAATGTTTTGTTCATTTATTTTTGTAAAAGCAAAATGTATTTCCTCATCTGAAATGCTTACATTGTTTTGTTTTCAATTTAGAAAAGGTTTTTACAAGTTGTTACAATTCTAATCATAATAATGTTGTTTTATTTAATGTGACAATATATACAGAGAGGCACAATGTGGCATTCAAATGTCAAAAGCCTAAAAGGGCAAAGACAAAATCAATAAACATGAACAAATACACACTGAAACTACTGAAAGTGATAAAAAAGTTCTAATAAAAGTGAACTCGAGTGCTCCATTATTTTACATAATGTTTACTTTTACCCCCACCAATTGGGTTAATTAACAACCTAATATAATGAAAAAAGTGTCAAATGGGTGTTGTATACTTATCAAAATCAATTTCAATAACAGCAGGGTCAAACTTTCCTTAATTCTTTGTCATCTCATTATAAAGGCTCAGAGGGAAATTCCCTTTTCCCTGTCATTCTGAGAAGAAACAGCTGGAGTAAGTGGTATACACATTTTAACTTTTAAAACTATTATAAACAGATTTTTACCACATGAAAAGGGGGATAGGCAGTCAATTTCAATATAGGACCAACAATAGGCAGCTGGCTACCAAAATTACTATGATGTACTTATCTTCCACCTCCATCTGCTCACGGTCTTTAAAACACAGAAACCAAAGTACATGTAATCCTACAAAATAAAAACACAAGAAAATTTAAAGTGATAAACAACAATAGAATAGAAATGTAATCCAAATGTGACAGGTACCCAGTTACACAGTTCTTCATGAACTTGTAAGGGGGGATGATTAATAGTTAAAATATCATTTACATCCTTAATGTGAAGTTTAATCAACTGTCGTGCAATGGCTTAAAGAGGATTTGTGCTTAAAAGCTTTGCTTCACTTTTGATTATGTCTCGTGTGTACAGTGACACTTTGTTTATTATTATTATCTATTTAATTCTAAAACCAAAGGTACAACCCCCTCCATCTTAGTTTGCCCTTATATATTTGATATTACTGATTATTTGGATTTCATTTCGTATAATGCAGTTTCCAACACTGTTTTTGTATTGTGGATTGCCTATGTTTGTAAAATGGCCATACAGCTCATACAAATTTCTAGCAGTTGGAGAATTCATATGTGATATGGTATGTCTTGTGCATTAATTATGTTTACTCCATATCCTTTTATAAAATAAAGATGAGTGGTGATGTAAATAGTTTTAATTTGTAAATATAGAATTTTAACGACCCTGCCTGGAAGCTATGCCACACAAATTTTCCTCTGAACGGACACAATAAATGTTTAAAAAATCTGGTGGCAAGAATTACCTGCTGGCAATATCTACTATGTGATCAGTATATATTACTCCCCTGATCATTGTTTATTATGAGCCCCTTGCCCCGTGCATTGAAATTTTTAAGGAAAGCGGGATGGAGTGGTTATTGCACTTGACTAAATATCACAGGTTGACACATCTGTGGGTTTGAGCCCCACTTGTGTCAAGGTTTCCTGGCACCTTCCACTGCTCGGTAGTTTCACCAATTTACTTACTTGGAATATTGGACTTTCCTCCCACACAAGCCTGGTGATCTAGCAGCAACAATGAAGCTCCTTAGACATCTTTTTGATTAGGCGGAGCTACAAAGGGAGTCCTGTTACCTGTAATTGAGCAAGACGATATTTTATGTTTAGCCTTCTCAAGACTTGAAATGGAAACAGAAAGCCAGGGAAACTTTGTTACACACTAGATTGAGTATTTGTTTATTGGAACATTCCATTAACATAAGTTTAGACAACAATATTGTCACTTTTACTATTTTGCAAAAATCAAAAAAATATAAAAAAGTTTTTTTTAGGCGAACAGTTTTGGTCTAGGCGACTTAAATTAAAAAAAAAAAGATGTTTTTTCTCATTTTGTCTGTAAAGAAATCAACTATCCAAAGTGAAAAATGAACTGGACCAAGATTTTCACTTTGGATCATGAGTTTCACTTTAGATAGTTGTACAAAACTTGTTCATTGATAATTGATACCAACTGCAAGCATGTTAAAATATAGCCCTTTTGAAAAAGTCATCCGGAATTCCGATTCCGAGTATTTTATTTTAATTTTTGCAAGAGTAGTTTCCCTTTGTGGGTCGGCCGCATTATATGATCAACGTTGAGCTAAGGAAAAGATCACTTTATCCCTATCCCTTTTTGACGTAATTACCCCTTCCCGATTCAAATAAACTGGTTTGGAGTAAAGTCTTGGATGTTAACGTATGTTTTAGAAGTTTAAGACTGTGGCAGACAGATTTAAAAATGTTAAGAGGTTGACGAATTTAGTTGATTTCAACAGATTTTCAATGCCGAGGCCTACCCGGAAGTCGTAAACCTGTAGTGAATAAGTAAAAGATTGTTCAGGTCCGCAAGTCCGGAAAATACTTTCTAAAAAGGACTATATGTATGCATTTTAAATGTGCCTGTCCTTAGCCAGGAATCTTTATCAAAGCTTATGTTTGTTTTTTGTTGATTTTATGTTAATTGGTTTTTTTTGTCAAGAAAAGGGTCTTTCATTTTCACTTCAGGATTGGGCTTGAATCATATGTATAGTTTATTTTCAATCCAGGGGGCCAATTAAAAAACAGTGAGCAGCGACCACTGGTCACATTGAAGTCTGCTGGCTGTTTTTCATTGTGGATTTTTTATAAATTGTCAATTGTATTGTATGTTGTGTCATGTACACTTATTCCCCATCTCATTATCTTCTATGATGTACAAAGTATATGTTTGGGACATCACTCTAATACAAATTGCTGGTGAAGTTGAAAAAGGTTAAATCATGTTCAAGTACTTATTAATATCAACATGAATAATATGATTAAGGCCCTGCCTTTTAAGCGAGCATCGAAAATCTATATACATTTTAAAAAATAAATCCATGTGCTCGACCAGCTAAGTTTAACGTAAAGAGGGAACTTTTAAAAAAGGAATTAAATAGTAGCAAAGTCTGACCCCACTTAACCCAAATCATAAGCACTTGAGAAAGTTGTTGTTAAAATATCTGGGATCAATAACTTCTTATTAAAAATTCAATCATTTGTGCAAATGATAAATCCTGTAACATTCTGGGACGACATTAAGCGGGGACGAAATTATCCATTTTATGGATTACGTGACGTCATTTCCTTGTCAGAGTATTTCGCGCTTCTTCAGCAGACCAAAACAACATTTAGATGCTATCAGGTTTTGTGAGATTTTCTGAGTATCAGTGTTTTATTTGAAGCATTGGTAACAGAAGGTACATTAAGAAACCTGGCGGAAAAAAACGGTAAAGTAAAAATATCATACGGGATTGTGGAAAGTGAGTGAAACCCCACAGGATGGGACGCCTTACACCTTAAAGTACTATGCAATGAAGCTACATACCAAATATCAAGAGGCTGTGGCAGGTAGTTGCCTGGAAACTGCAACGAAAATTTTGCATCTATGTCCATTATATCTAAAACGTTAAGTATTTGTCAAACAGGAAGGAGTTATTTTTTGGCCATAAAATGCTTAACACCCTATAGCACTATGTGATGAAGATACATACCAAATACCAAGATGCTGTGGCAGGTAGTTGCCTGGAAAACTGCGACGGAAATTTTTGTGACGCTGCAGGACGACCCAAGACCACGGATAGTGCCAAAGTAACCCCTTTATGTCGTTTCTGCAACATGTTGCAGGCAACATAAAAATTGGACCACAAATGAAAAAGTCAATTTTGGAATTTTTAAAATTGAACGAATAATCAACATTCTACAGCAGTTTTGTCAATACACCCATTTTAGCCCCATTTGGTCCTTTCTAATAAAACGGTTTATTTTTTACTTACTCAAGTTATCGCACTGAAACCAAATGTCTACAAATGACAATGACAACATCGCCATAACATTATACAATCAAAACAATTTTGAAGTTGTAAAATTAATTTTTACCTCCTACATGTCTCAGAAATTAGGATTTGAAATTCCAATGCCTGAATCCTTTAATTTTTATCACACATTTTTCCACAGGAAAGGTTTAAAGTCAATCGTACATTATTTTTCCAAATTCAAACTTAGAAATAGACCTCTTGGAAATGATGAAATGTGATACATTTCATATCAAATCTTACCTTATAGTTTCTTATTTAGTACAGTTAAATAGCAAAATGATGCGAGAATATTCCGGTGAAATTTGAAGGTAATTTGATAAATTCAGGTTAACTAATTTACAGTTTGAAATTGGTCAATTTCCTGTTTTAACAGGACGCCCACTGGCCGATAACTCTTGAGAAGGAAATTTGTTTATTGTGACAAATATCAGTCTGTTCGCGTGGTGTTTGATTTTTCACCATCCTTCAGATTTTATTAATTTACATTTCACCATCCGTCAGATTATATTAATTTACAAACAAAATAATAAATAAAACGCTTCGAAAATAATATCAAACAATGAATGAGAAATTCAGCTCTCTAAAGATACTTTTATATTTGAATATACTATAGAAACACCAAAGTCACTCCTAGGAACACGCAAATAGATCAAGGTAATTTTTACAAAACTATGCAATAGATTTCTCTTATAATCAATTGCATTAACTTAACACTTATCAAAGCAAATCGAATGAAATAACTTTTCTTAAAAATCATTAAGGCTGCGCTTTTTCTAAATATAAATTGTACGTTCGTCAAATCATTGAATTGTCAAACTCATGGACCTTAAACATTTCCCCAATTGACACCAATTGTTAATATTTTGATAATGCAGAGATCCACTACGGCTTTCCATACAACATAAAATTAGTGTTATGAAAAATCCTTAACATCCTTATCAGGTTAGTAAAAATCCTTAGACTCTAATCGCCTTTATAAAGTGTTAGTAAAAATTACCTTGCTCGATAAGTGTGTTCCTTGGAGTGAAAGTTTAATCGAGAGGATCCTAGAACACTGTTATTTTCAGCCATTTCATATGTTTAATAGGATGATTGAGATTCTATTCTCTTCGATATAATTTTCTCAGAACAAAATTTTTGACATTTCTACCATTTTCACTCCCTTCGAGAGCTTATCAATGGTGCCCAAGTTCTGAGTGATCACAATCAAAGAAAATAATATGGGACGCATGCATGCGCAGTCCCACATATGTAGAAATTTCCAAAAGTTAATGGTTTGTATTTTTTTCCAAACCGGATGTACCGAGTGCGCGCAAGCACGCTCGGCAAGAATTTCTATGGGGCCAGAAAATCGATGTTTTTTTCAGAATTTTTCTAAAATTGACAGATTTAAGACCAATAGTTAAATTTCTTTCTAAAATAAACAGGTAAATACGGATGGAAAGTCAAATCTAACATCTCGCTATATTTTTCAAGGAAAGTCTCCCTGTAAAAGAGATGAAATTATCTCGCCAAGTTCTCGCGAGAATAGTGGTGTCAACAAGTGCGCTGTCAAGTCATCGTGATCTGTCGAAATGTTTACTAGTAACATATGCATGTTATTTCAATCAACGTGGGAAGTTGAAGAATTAAAATTAACAATGATGCTTAACAATACTGAATTGTAAAAAAAGATTTTCCTACCTGATAATCATGGAGATAAGTCAATCATGATTCATGTGCGAGTGTCAGACCTGTCAAGTGTCACGCACCTCGCCTGAGACTCACGCATCTGGTCAGCAATTTGGCGGCAAATTTCTTTGATCTTTCAATTTTTTGTCAAATCTCACGCAAACAGCTCATAATTACTTGACAGGCCTGATTAGTGTCCAGTGTTAAATAAAAATTCCTGATTGCAATTGCAACAAGTCATCATTTTCTGCCAGCTTTTTTTTATGTCTTTAGCCAATACTTCGAATAAGATATATTGGCATAAAGAAAATCTTCCAAAGCCTGGCAGACAAAATTGTCACTTTGTTTACTGTCTGTTAGAGAGCGAAAAACTCTGACCAGGAAATGATGTCACGGAATACGTAGACAAAAGGGGTTGTTTGTCCCCGTTGAACGTTATCCCAAATTATTTCAACCCTTTTCAGAATGTCATAAAATTTATAATTTTCACAAATAATTCGATACTTGATTATTTAGTCATTGTTCCATGGTATTTTCTGACAATTATTTTCTAAAGCTGCGTCCCATTTTAGGTTGCACTAGTCCAAATAATTAGGCCGTTACGGGGAAGGCTAACGTTTTTATTTGGATTTTTTCTTGGACGCCTTCCTGTCGCAGGAAGGCGTAACAACAAAAATCATAAAAAAGCCTTACAAGACGTTCTAATTTTTTGGACTAAGGTTGCACCTATTATCATATTAAACAATAAACAGATTTGACTGATTCGGTACTAAAATATAAACATGTATGCATGATTGAAACGCTAATTACAAAAATGTATAACCATTAATTTTGATTTTGATTAAACAATATATACTTAATGAAACGTGTATTAAAGTTGCCACGTCTTTTCAACAAATAAAAAGCATCTTATTCACACATCCTCGCATCTATGTAGGCACATTCACATCTCATGGCGGCGGCCATAACATCATCTACACAACCCCGAAGGCAGGGAGAAAGGAGAGATTTGATTGGCTATACCTTTATAAGGCAAATGCAGAGTATTTCCAATCTTTCAAGTGACTACCAAATAGTGCACCATGTAGGATGAGTATCCGCCCTTCCCATCTCTTCTTATTTCCTGTGATCATAGAAATTTTCTGTTCCTTTGTTTCCCACCCACCACCATATTTCTCATCATCAATGAGGTCCATTTTATTATTATTTTCATGTTCATCGCCTTAATTGAATCATAATAGTGCTACAAGGGCGTAAAACACCAATTAATGTAGATTTTCATCACACCGCAAACCAGTTTTCTCATACTAGTATTTAATTTCACTTTACGTATCAATGTCAACTCTTTATTACATTCGAAAACATTTTTTAGAGTCATAAACCTTATATTTTATTAGTCATCTACCGGCGAAAGCCGATGGGGACTATAGGTTTGCGCTCTGTCCGTCTGTCCATCTGTCCGTCCGTCTGTCACGCCTCAGTTTTCCGCACTTTTTTCTAAACGCTTATAGATAATAAACGGATTTTTGGTATGTGAGTTTACCTTGATGAGTTACAAATCAAGTGTGAGATTCCTGTCGGTCCATAATTTTTTATGATGAAACTTTTATTTGTCATTAAACATATGTACAGTTTGTGACAAAGACATACATATACAAATAAGAAAGCAAATATAAGATGACTACAAGAACATGATATAATATGCTATATATTGTATAAGTAATAAAGGCAAATAACATATTAAATGACTTATGAAACTTCCGTCCTCAGTTCTAATGACTGTTTTAAAAAGAATCCTATCAATCTAATATGTTTAGAAGTTTTAGGGTTAAGCAAATAGACCAGTTTTTCTTCTTCTGTCATATTCAACAATTCTCTATTATCAGCTTTAATAGAGTTGTAAAGATTTTCTCTCAACTTACTATTAATTTTACAATTTAAGATAAAATGATACTCGTCTTCAATACACTTACAAGATTTGCAAAGTCTATCTTGACGAGGAATTTTATAATAATGTCCTTTTCCTATTTCAAGCCTGTGGTCACTGATACGCATTTTCAGTGACTCTATTTTTAACATTGTTTTTCAAATTTTTTACTTCTTTTAACACCTCACAACTGAAAACATTTTCTGAGAAATCCAAATCTGCTGAAATGTCTTTGACAAAAGTATACCAACTATAAATGCCTTGACTATCAAGTTCTTTGGTGAGATCAAAAGATTCTTTTATTAATGGGTTTATATCATCTGTATGAAGTCTTGCTAGGTATAATAGAGATTGAGTATGTATGAAACTTTTATTAGGAAGTCTACCCAATTCTGTTCTCACCCCAATGTTTGAAGAAGTTTTTTTAGTTCCCAATAGGGATTTACAAAAATTAAATGAACTTTCTCAGAACTAGTCTTATCTACAAAGGAAATATAGTCTACAACTTTATTTGTCTGTGTAGCTCACTTTTTATCTCTATAGAAATTAAAAAAAATATCCATAAATGATATATCTGAATTATATGTTAATTTAGGTCTAACTAGTTTTTCGAATAAGTTATTCATCACCTTGATGGGAAAATTTCCCATTGATTTAGATTTTTCTTGATTTAAAAATAAAACTTTTCTTGCCTTTTTTGCTAAATCAACTAGACTGGACTTCAGATTACCATTGCACTTTAATAAACAGCCTAAAAAATTATACTCAGATGTATTATATTTTTTTCATCCTTAAATGTGACGAATGAATCAGAATCTATTAATCTATTTTGGATTATCATGGATTTTGTCTGTACCGACTTATGATCGGCAAGTGTAACCATGTTATGGACGTAAAGAACGATAACCAGCGAGTGTAATGTGTCTTTATTCCAAGAACAATTGATGAAAAACTGAAAGAAACAAATAACAATAATAAGTACAAAATACATAAATTGACGGATAATCTGAAAGAATTAAAGTTAATATAGCGATTAACAATGAAAGGTTATTGCCGATTTAATCATATAAACCAGTTAAATAAGCAGGCCCAGCCGGGAAATGTTCAAATATGACGGTATCGTGAATCGGAATTTGTCACAGTCGAAATATCAAAAATATAAACGTTAATTCACAAGAAAAACAGATAATTTTTTGAATCGAGTCACTATTAATATGTTTCCATAGATATTGTGTGGATATTCGCCAAACTTACGTGGTGGTATGCCGCAAATCGTGTCCAAATTAATTCCTTGCAGGATATAAAAATGGCTACCTATTTACTACCTGTATGTGTAATTCTAGTACTCGACAGTACAGTACGCACGTCGATCGCTTGACCCAAGACTGGTTTCGGCACAGGTAGCGGCGATTTAAATTTAATCACGACAAGGAAGTTTAAATCTATAATTAGAAATAAACAATGAATGTTGTGACAGTACACTCCCCGTCTGGTATCCTCGGGATATCACTATATTAGACGATAAAATCGTTGAAACACAAGATGTTGAGATCAGATTCAACGATGAAGGTGAATACATAAATCCAATATTAATGAAATAGAATGATTACGAATGATAACACAAATTCAACAGTTCAAAGAACGAATCCGGCAGGATGATCTTCGCATGGATGAATGTAGACGTGATCCTGGTGATCCAACGTTGTATGGCATCCAGCGTTGCCCAATGGGAAAAGAAGTTGGTCCGCTGATCCAACGTTGCCACGCACGGCGTGGGAAGGAACGACCTGTTCCTTAAAGTCTAACCAAAAATATATATACTAGTATCTACATCTGCTGTCCCTGGTGTGGGTTTAAGCCTCGCCGTTTTCCTGGAGGAGTATCAACTCTGTTATGGGGCGAATATATACGGTAGGTTTACCGTCAACTTGGACTTGTACTTCAGCTGAACGAACATGTCCATCGGCTCCCTTGATTGGATGAACGATTTTGCCAACGGGCCACTGTGTCCGACACAAAGCGTTGTCCTTCAGAAGAACCGTATCTCCTTCTTCGAGGTCTCGATGTTCTTCGGTCCACTTTTGTCACGTCATCAATGTGGGAAGGTATTCCTTCTTCCAACTTGCCCAGAACATGTTTCCACTCGTCAAGACAGAGATTTCTTTTGTCTGAAAGTTCTGGATGTTCTACAGAGAAGACATAGTCGGTCTTCTGTGTCAGTAACATATTTGGTGTGAGTACCAAAGGGTTTTCCGGGTCGGATGAAACAGGTACTAGAGGCCTAGAGTTGACAATTGCTATGGCCTCTGCTATAAATGTGTTGAGGACATCGTGAGTGAGAGTTTTTCCGTCGTTTCCTAGAAGCATGGAATCTAGTATTCTCCTTGTGACGCCGATCGTTCGCTCCCAGACGCCGCCCATATGAGATGAGTGTGGCGGGTTAAAGATCCACACGGTATCGCATTCCCTCAAAAACCTCTGCACGGGCTCGTCTTCTACGTTGATCGCTTCGATACCAAGTTCTTTGACTGCACCTATGAAATTGGTTCCTCTGTCCGACCGGAAGATCTTTACTTTGCCTCTGATAGCAGTGAAGCGTTTCAAAGCGTTGATGAAGGCAGATGAGCTCATCTCTTCTACGAGTTCTATGTGAACCGCTCTGGTTACCAAGCATGTAAATAGAATTGCCCAGCGCTTAGAATTGGCACTGCCGCCACGTGTCCTGCGGGTCACTATAGTCCATGGCCCAAAGGCGTCGACACCCACATTAGTGAAAGGAGGTGTTGGTTCCAGACGGTCCCTTGGGAGTGTTGACATTATCTGACCTTCAAACTTGCCGCGGAGCTTCCTACACTCGACACATTTGTAAATGATGGATGATATCAAGCGCCTTGCTCCAGTTATCCATAGTCATGCCGCTCTGATGGCTCATTCAGTGAAGTGACGACCCTGATGTTTGACGTCTTCGTGATGGTGTTTCACGAGCAGTGTTGCCAGGTAATGGCGTCCTGGAATGATGAGAGGCCTTTTCTCCATTAGACTCAAGTCTGATTTGTCTATACGTCCGCCGACTCTTAATAGGCCACGTTCGTCGATAAACGGGTTGAGGTCGCGTATAGGACTCTTCTTCGGAAGTGCTTCCTCCCTGTGAATGCAGTCTAATTCCACACTATAAAATTCAGCCTGCATTTGTCTGAATAGATATGTTTTGGCATCGTCGTAGTGCTCGACTGATGGGTTTGTCTCTATGTTCCCGTGCAAGCGGGATTGTTCTAACGTAGCAACTTGTTCCACTAACGAGTTCCAGGTTTCGAATTGCTCGAAATTGGTAATTTCTACCTCTTCCTTAGTATGTGTTTTAAACACTTGGACTGGCCGGATCTCCTTGTCGCACTCCAGGGTAACAAGCTCAAACGTGTCATTTGTTTTGTCGCTGGAGTTTGACTCCAGAAATGACTTTGGTCCCTGCAGCCAGTCGCTAGATTGAAGTTCTGATGCGAGAATGGATCTCTTAGCTACGTCAGCAGGATTTTTATCTGTTGGACATGGTTTCTCGATTGTTGAAGGCAGTCCATTCTGTGTAATACACGTCCTTTTAACGTTAACCTCCGGTGTGATGTGTTGCCTATCTTGACAAACTTCGCCAATCACGACCCAGCCTAAGCTAAGTTTCTGTGCGAATGGGGCGTTAGTTGACCTCATTGGTAATCTTTGATCAATCACATGATGCACTGCTGGCACACTTCTTCCAATAAGCAGAAGAATATCAGCTCTGTCGTCCAAAGGCGGGATGAGACCAGCTAGATCCTTAAGATGTGTATGATAGGCTGCTGCTTCCGGTGTTGGAATTTCGTTCCGATTGTGTGGAATGGAGTCACATTCGATGAGCTTAGGTAGATTAAACTGTGTGTTGTCGTGTACAGATTTAATCACAAAGTCATGTGCTACTCTTCCAGACGTTTGAACTTTGCCTGAGCATGTTGTCAGGGTGTAGTGATCCGATGGGCCACCAATATTGAACACGTTGAAGAATTCTGACGCTGCCAGACACCTATTACTTTGGTCATCGATGATGGCATACATTCGATGAACGTTTGAAGGATTGCCTTTCTGGAAGACATCCACTGGCAAGATTTTGGCACAGGACTTGCCGCCGCCGTATGGGTCTCCGCATATGTCAGTGCATGTGGAATTCACGTTTTGGCCAGTGTTAGTCCTGCCGGTGGTCCCTGGCTCCCCGCCGTTCTGTTGGAAGGGTCTGCGGGATGGTCCCGTATGACTGTACTGGTCAATGTGTAGTGCTGTTGCGTGGTATTTGCTGTTGCAATCACTGCATGGAGTGGCATCTTGGCAATCACGACTTATATGGCTGTTGGAGCGACAACACTTGTAGCATATGTTGTTCTCCTTGAGAATCTTCTTCCGCTCGTCAATTGGTTTGGCCTTGAATTTGCGACATTCATTCAAGGTGTGCTTAGACTTGTGAAGAATGCAGCGTTCATTAGGGTCTATTGACTTCTCCGACTGCTGACTTGTGCTGTCTGTTTCCTCTGTGTCTGTCTTGTGGACGCTAACTGTTCGCTTAGTTTGAACGTGTCGCTTTGATACGGAGCTAGGAGCCCCAGTATGAGACGATTCAAACATTAGGCCTGGGTTGTTCTTGATCTTGCTGATATCTTTGATGAACTGCAAGAACACTGAAAAGGGTGGGTATGTGACCCCATACTGCTTCATATGGTTGGCAGCTGTAGATACCCACTTCTCTTGTAGTCCGTAGGGCAGTTTGCTTACTATGGGTTTAATTCCTGATGATGTATCAAAGTAACCCAAGAGCGTGTGGTATTCAGGGTTCTCCTTGATGAACTGGACAGAAGGTCGGAGAGGTCATATAACTTTCTGTTGTCCTTGTTGGAAAGATTTGGGTATACAAGTTTTTGCTTGATGGACTCTTCAACCATTTCCGGTGCACCATACCGCTCGTCCAAACGTTCCCAAAGACTTCTTAGTCCTTCTGAAGGGTTGGCAATGCTTGATGCCTGAATGCTGACGGCATAACGTGCTGACTCGTTGCCTAACCATTTGACAAGCAAGTCCAGTTCTTCTGAGTCCGAGACTTCAAGGTCGTTGACGACACACTTGAATTTGTTTTTCCAGGCCTGGTATGACTCGGCCTTGTCGTTGAAGGTAGATAGGCGTGAGAACAAGAGGTCCTTCCTTAGTAGGAACTTTGTGATGTCAGACGCCGTGTTTGGTTCCTTGGCTGGAGCTGCCCATGTCGTTGATCCACTAGTATGTTGTGTTGGAACATATTCTGGAGCATTGCGATTCAATGAAGACATCAATCCGGTTTTGTAACCGCTGGATTTTTGAGGGAGTGACGTGGCAGGCTTCCTGTAGTCATCTGACGTGATCAGTGTCCTTTTTGACGTGGACACGTTTGTTGTAACAGGTGTGGTTCGGGGGTATGATGCGGGAATATCATGGTATCCCACATGTCTGGAAGACTCATCTGGCTTAGCAGCGTTGATTTGAGCCGGTACCTTAGGTTTAACTAAGGGTTCAGACCCGATATTTGTCTCCACTTTGATTGGTTCTGGATTTTCTAGTTTTGGGACCTGCTGTCTTGCATATTTCTGAACAATGTCGAGTGGGTCCATCTTAGGCAGTGATGGTATGTCATCCAAATTTTGGCTTTTGGAGTCTTCTTCGTAATCTGCTAAAGCATTCACTTCTGCCATGGCAACTGCGGCGTCTTGTTCAGTTTGCAGAAGTTGGATTTCAGCCTTCACCTTGGCCTTTTTATGAGCCGCTTCTGCTGCAATCGTTTGAACCTCCTGGTCGATGTCAGCCTCTTGCATTTGAAGCACGGCTTCCCTTTTGGCGAATTCAACTTTGGCTAATGCGGCTTCAGCTGCTGCACGCTTCATTTGTATCGTGCTGACTGAAGCAGCTGACCCTTGGCTGTTGCTTTTCCCGGTTTTACGGGATTTCCTGGACGATCTCTCCGAAAGTACGGATCCAGTCTCAAGCAGTGATGATAGCATCGACTTAACCGTGTCAATGGTTGCCTCCGCTATAATGCAGTATGCCGATGACGTTTTGATGAACAGGTTGAGGTCCTTCATGCTTTCGGCTGTTCTCTGTGACGTCAGAAATTCGACGTAGCAGTCCTTCTGTCGCCGATACCTCTCGTAGGCAGTGATTATCCGCTGATTGAGTGTAGCCAGTGCGTTCTCGTCCTTAGGAGTGCTCTGGACGTCTTGAATGACGGCGTAGAGCCTGTTCCAGAGGTCCTCTGTCTGCTCGGCGTGTTTACGGCTCTGGCTCTCATAGAGTTCTTTGCCCTTTTCGTTTAGAGTGCGAATGCGCTGCTCCTTGTCTGACTCAGTTTCTTGAGTAGCCTCTGTGTTTGGCGGTTGTGCCTCCATATCTTGGCCTTGGTCCGTATTGACTTCTAAATTTGGAGTTGTTTTCGAGTCTGCTGACATTATTTCAACAATAGTATGCCCCGTACTGTTTAAAAGTAAGAGCAGAGTGCCCCATACAATTTAAATGCAAGGGCAGGTTATCTTGGTGGCCTATTTCAACCTTGGATGGGAACCTGTCAGGCTGTCTAGATGTAGGACTGGCGTGTCAAAGTATCGTCCTAGTGTGGTTTTGAATCCGGTTTGAACACCAGAGGGTTGTGGTACTTCAGTTGTTTGAGGTTGTGTCCAATGCTGAAACGATCCTCCTCCTGAGTAGTGATGACCCTTCTGTGTCCACTATACTACTACTTGCTGGAAAGTTTTGGCTGAGACCGGCGATCTGTCACTTTTTCACTGTACCGACTTATGATCGGCAAGTGTAACCATGTTATGGACGTAAAGAACGATAACCAGCGGGTGTAATGTGTCTTTATTCCAAGAACAATTGATGAAAAACTGAAAGAAACAAATAACAATAATAAGTACAAAATACATAAATTGACGGATAATCTGAAAGAATTAAAGTTAATATAGCGATTAACAATGAAAGGTTATTGCCGATTTAATCATATAAACCAGTTAAATAAGCAGGCCCAGCCGGGAAATGTTCAAATATGACGGTATCGTGAATCGGAATTTGTCACAGTCGAAATATCAAAAATATAAACGTTAATTCACAAGAAAAACAGATAATTTGTTGAATCGAGTCACTATTAATATGTTTCCATAGATATTTTGTGGATATTCGCCAAACTTACGTGGTGGTATGCCGCGAATCGTGTCCAAATTAATTCCTTGCAGGATATAAAAATGGCTACCTATTTACTACCTGTATGTGTAATTCTAGTACTCGACAGTACAGTACGCACGTCGATCGCTTGACCCAAGACTGGTTTCGGCACAGGTAGCGGCGATTTAAATTTAATCACGACAAGGAAGTTTAAATCTATAATTAGAAATAAACAATGAATGTTGTGACAGTACATTGTCTTTTTTACATTTAGAGTTAACTGCCACTTTCCACAATAATCACTTAAATTATTTATACTTCTTTGAAGACCCTCTTTACTTTCTAAAATAATAAGTAAGTCATCTGCAAACGAAAGAGAACAAACTTTTGAGTTAAGAGTAATAGAGGGTTAACAATCGTCCCTTTCATATTCTGAGCTGAGATCATTAATAAATATATTGAAAAGTGTAGGGCTAAGTGAATCCCCCTGTTTACCCCCCCTTTTTACTTCAAAATATTCAGAATAATGTCCTAATTTAAGCGCAATGTTTGTATTGGCTAACATAGTTTTAATTGTGTTGAATAAATGTTTTCCAATTCCAAATTAAGCTAACTTGAACAATAATCCCTCCCTCCAAACCGAATCAATAGCTTTTTTGAAGTCTTCAAAGCATAGAAATGATTTTGTCTTCTTCTTATGTAAGTATTTGTTAAAAAGAGATTTTAAAATAAAAAGACTGTCGGAAGTTCTATGATTTTCTCGAATACCAAACTGGGAATTTGAATATCTTTCCTTCATCCAAGTTTTAAGTCTCTCATTTAATATGGCACTAAACAATTTAGCTATACAATTGATCAATGAAATTCCCCTGTAATTAGAAGGATCAGTTTTATCACCATTTTTATGTAGCAAAATCAAAAAGGACTTATTCCATTGAATTGGAAAGTGGCCATTTTTTTTAAAATCAAATTAAAGAGTTTTGCAATACTTTTAACAGTTACCTCACAACTGTATTTGAATATTTCATTTATTATACCATCTGGTCCATTTGCTTTACCCTTTTTAGCTCACCTGGGCCGAAGGTCCATGTGAGCTATTACCATCACTTGGCGTCCGTCGTCGTCCGCGTCGTCGTCGTCGTCGTCCGTTAACAATTTTTAAAAAATCTTCTTCTCTGAAACTGCTGAACAGAATTTCTTCAAACTTGATATGATTGATCCTTAGGGTGTCCTGCACAAAAATTGTGTTCGGTATTTTGATCCGTCAAAAAACATGGCCGCTGTTGCTAACACTATGAACCAAAAAATGTACTGTCTATACCAGACACAGTCATTTTTTTACTGTCTTACACTGCTATTTACTGTGAAACTACTGCCAAACAACAGTGAATTACCATTATCAGCCTATACAATCAAGGACAGTTTGTGACAGTGATTACCTTCCGCCTATAATGCACTGTCCTACATTGGCCTGCACTGTAAGACATTGGTACAGTTTCTCAAAGATCGTGACAGACTTTACCTGGATTGTTAATCACTGTCCTAAATTGTTACAATTTTGGGCAGAAGTTGACAATTTCACCTGTATTGTTTATCACTGTCCTGGCCCGTAACAATTTTGCACAGCAGTTTACAATTTTTCTTGACCTATTATGCACTGTCCACCATTGCCATAGTAAAGGGCAGTTCTTGACAAGATATCCACTAACTGTTATGCACTGTAGTGAATTGCTGCAGGAAATATTAGGTCATGACAGATTTGTGTTTTCTGTCTTGAACTGTCATAAACTTAAGCAGGAAATAATAGATGGTAACAATTAAAACGGTCTCTTATTTACTGTCCTTCATTTTGTTAGTTTTTGGCGAAGACAATATTATTTTTCTTTTTATTTAATTATTATGCTTTAATGCTTTGTACATAGAATCTTTTATAACCTAGCCATCCACACCAAATGCGCGAGTTCTATGGGTTTTTTATTTTTATTTTCACACTTTTTTCTATCAGAATCAGAACCTCAAATTTATAACTGTCACGTACATGCATTCGTAAAGCAACCTGGAAAAATCTTCTTTTTAAAAAATGAAAGAAATTTTCCTGACACAAGCTCTTAAAATCGCTGAAATTTGTTGTTCAAAAATAAGATTAATTAATATTTTGTTTAAACATCGTCATGAGATGTAATATGCCTTTCTTACACTTACGTTTTCAATGTCAATTTTAAAACTCGGAAATAATTATTTTTATAATTTTCATGTCAATAATAATAATTTGAGAAGAAAAAACCCACTACAAATAATGAGAGAAACTAGAAGGAAAATGTGTTTATGAGCGATGGGTGAACCGTCCGTACTTGAAATATCGCCGCCCCCCCCTCAAACATGAAGTTCTTAATGACCTAAATTTAAGTGGGCGGTAGCAGTACATACCTATAGTGTTTAAATATCATTGTCTCCAAACATGCATCGAACATTAAGTAAACATAGAAATAAACAATAGTCGTTAATGTGTAAAATATAGGACGCAGTGACCTATTTTCAAGTGGGTGGTGAGTTTCTATTCAAATCAAATCTAGCATCCACTATGTAGTATTCAAAATCACCAAAGTGTTACGGCTGCACCGTAAAAATATAGCTCTAGCCAAAATACATAACTATTAAAGCAATTTTTTTTTTATGAAAAAATTTCTTTTCCGTGTTAAATGTATCTTTCAATATGATAAATGGTTTTATTTATAGCCTTTATTCCTTATTGTAAAATTACAGGTCTTTGTTTCTAATTGTAAAATTACAGGTCTATGGTTCTCTTCAGATAAAAATTAACACGGGTCTATAATTCCCAAGACTTACTCAATAGTTAAAATACATCCTTACCACACTTGCACATACGCCTATTACGCTTTTACCATTTTCCAGCAGATCGCTAATATTCTCCGCTTTGTATACTTATATTTATTCCTGGGAAATAAATTTATCTTGAAAAAATATTTTGGCAGCAGAGGTTATTTCTGCAATATAAAATTATGCTAATAAAGAATAAATAATAAACTATTTTGTCTCTTTACCTTTAAAAATAAATATTTTTTTTCCGACCAAAACATAAAATAACCCCCCCCCCTTTTTAAAATTAAGTTAAATGGTCCGCCCCTGAGCCCAGTCTATATTATTTAAACATTATTTAGACGCATTCAGTGCAAATGAACAAGTTACGCAATACTGCCGTGAAAATGTCTTGATGGGTATCCTGCTGTGTGTGACCAGGCAGTAGGCATGATGTTTATTGTGAACGACATATATATTACTTAATACCTGCATGTCGGTCTAAGGTGGCAGGTTAATTAGCCAAACGCGTACCTGAGACATTTTACACTCAGTGGAGAGAGTTTACAGTTTTAGAAAATCATCAGTTTTACTTTAAACATTTAACGCAGGAAAATACATGCACTTGACAAGAAATGAAAGTATTATTTGCATATACACATACTTCTTATTCGTTCCGTTTTGTATAACAATAATTTAAAAAGTGGTAGAAACACTTAATACAATTAAACATCACATTGTTTCATTTGGATGCATTTACTAAGAACTTGTCATGAAAGATCGACCTTTCTTCGTGTTCTACTGTAAGACCCCTTCCAATCTAATCATACCAAATCTAAGTAGACATAAGCTAATCAAAATTATTATTTCTCAAGAGAGATGAACACACACTTGTCTTATTACTTAATATTCTTCTTTAAAAGTCTTTTTTTTTGTACTTTCAGACCCCTCCATATGCACTTCATTATTGCAAGTTTTATGAAAATTAATTTTGTGATATAGATCTATTAGGAGTTGTGAATAAATGTTACAGATTGTAGCGCAAATACGGTTAATTAACCTTTTTTATTTTTCTTGGCTCCATATTTTGTACAGTCATGTTGAGAAAAAACAGATACGTGTTGCATTATGCGTCATCAATGACCTATATAATACAATTATCATTTAAAGCGTGTATGTAGCAATTAAATCCCTGTCGCCCATCTACTTCCTGTTTTACCGGCTATGCTTTACCGCTGGTAAACTGAAGACGTACATTTCATTAAACAAGTTAATGGTGTATGATTTTGACAAGAAGCGGATAATAAGAAAAAATAGCTAGACAAATACTAGAATATATTAGACTGCTGTTTACCGCTTAGACCTACTGTTCTTTTCTACAAGTCATGATCAGCTATATTATTTTGGACTGTCTTCTTTTCAGTGGGTGACAAGGATAGCAACAATGCAGCTAGTTCGACTCATTAAAATACATCTTATCGAAAGTCTAGCTTTCGATAAACATTCCAATGTTCTTGAATGTATATTGCAAATCAGTGAGTGAGTGAGTTGGTGTTTTACGCCCGTGCAACGCTATATAGGTTATTTACAGGCGATGAACATGAAAAGGATGATAAAATGAACATGAAATGATGATGATAAATGAAATATGGGATGGGGTGGGACACAAAGGACCGGTAAATTTTGAAGAACCACAGGAAAAGGGGAGAGGTGGGTAGGGGCGGAAAATTTAGCCTATGTGGTGCACTACTGGGCGGTCCACAAAGGGGTCTTTTACGTGCATGAAGCGTGGCACTCTTCACACACGTTGGCCCACTATGGTCGGCGGTCAGGGTTTCCGTATTATAGACCTGACAACCCCCGCGGACGAGGGCTACCCTATTCAGCCACTTAGGGTACACACTTGGTCGCTCTGTGGGCTGAGCACTGACCCGACGTCAGAATCCCAAGACCCTTAGTCGCCTCTTACGACAAGCTAGGCTCTGCTGCGGGCCTATTCGCCACCCGGGCCCCGCACGGGGCAAAAGACCGGCCTGGGCCAGATTAAAAAATAAACATGAAAAGTTTAAGGTGACAATGTGTTCATAGAATTGCATTTTTTTTATTTACAAAAACAATCTACAAAGTATTTTCCCCATTTTAAAAATTATTTAAATAGTTAGTAAAATAAATATGAATTTTATGAATACGCAATGCGTTAAAAAAGTTATTAATTGATCCTATATGTAAAGGGAAACAATTATAAAAAAGTCCACTTCAACTTGAATGGTGGGAGAAATAGAAGATTTGTGCTTTGAATTGTTACTTTTAAGCATTGGTTTTTTAGATTTTTTGTCTGGGTAAATTTTGATTTTTGATCGTTTACAAGGATTTTTTTTCGGGTAAATTTTGAAGCAGACAGCTACATTCAACATTGTTCAAAGTACTTACAAATCAGGGGGGGGGGGATTTGTTACTCTAAGTATTTTATACTCACCCCATTCATATGTTGGCCTGCATAAAAAAATAAACCCATTCATATACTTTTAATGCATTTGAAATTACACAGAATATACTTAAACTTGACATATTTTATAGATATTCTATTAAAATCAATCTGTTTGAATGCTAAAAGTTATCGAATGCATGAAAAAAAAAATAGTAATGTTTTATTTAATTTCATTTTATATACGTGCGCGCAGTCTTGAGCGTTTGATTAATCTAATCTTTGAATAAGTTAATTTATATAAACACTTTTTTTAATACTAGGGTTACACAATATATCCGTTCCGGATTTGACTCGTCATTTAGACAAGGTCATCAGGGGTCACGGGGAGGAAAAATGACGTCATTCAACATGGAACAAAGGGAACAGCATTTTCTATCAACGATTCTTCTGTAATTATACAACATATGGGTAAAAATCATTTGCAACTGAAAAATAAACCCACGGACAACATTTCCAACCAATTAAAAATAAATCTTGAACAGAAATAAAGAAATTACTTTCTTCGTCCATTACGTGTTGGAACCAGTTTTTTTACCAGTTCCTCCTCGTTTGGCTAAATAAGTGACTAATCCCGCAAATGCGCAACCCGTCTATTAAGCTCCTTTAGTTGTAAAAATAAAATGAAGTCCTGTGGTAAAAATGAATTTGTATAAAGTAATTAATATCTATCAGTTGAAAACTGATCGTTCATTGTATCTGTTAAATATTCCTTTGAATTGGTATGATGAGTTTAAATGTATATTGTGCAAGAAGTTTTGACATGTTTATTGTAACTACCAAAATCAACAAGCCGTACGTGTATTTTGATACTTAAAAGCACCCAAGGACGCAAATCCTTTTATTTAAAATAATTCTAAATTAAAAAACTTGTAATAAATAAACAAACTAATACTGGTACATGTACATATAATATATATTCCTTTTTATTCTGTCATTTCTAATTTACTATTTAAGTTATACATTTTAATTCGAATTCTTTATCTAGCTTTTATTTGTATCATTGAACAATATCATAATCATTTATCAGATTTTTTTCATTAAACATTGTATGACCTTACCCAAGTCCGTCTTAAGACCTACGTCGAGTCATGTTTTCGAAGGTCTCTCAATTTGGGATACTCCGTAATTTTTCCTCCTTACTTTAGGACACCTGACGTTCCAAATGTATTTCAACCCTATTAATGATCTAAATTATATAATTCTTAAAAACGAATCTAGATGAAATGATGTCATACCTATGCAAGAAACACCAATATTTGACAGGAAAAGATTTTGAAGGATTTATATCATTAAATCAAATTACATGTACATTATAAATGTTATATAGAAGTATATGTATGTATAGTCGGAAAATGTAATAAATTGAAAGTATTTCTTCATTGACCTTCTTTTTCTTCATATGTTCGGGTCCGGTCCAGTAGCTGAATTGGCCCGCAGAAGAGTCTAGTTTGTCGTAAGAGGCGACTAAGGGTATTGAGATTCTGATTCTGCCAGTGCAACAAAGTGTACACCCTAGGTGGGTGAATAGGATGACCCTCGTCCGCGGGTGTTTTCAGGTCTATAATACGGAAATCTTGACCGCTGACCATAGTTGAGAGTGTCACGCTTCATGCACGTAAAAGACCTCTTTGTTGACCGCCAAGAAGAGCATCACATAGGGTAATTCTTTCTACCCACCTCTTCCATTTTCTTGTGGTCTTCAAAATTCGATATCCCCCTTTCTCATCATCATTTCATGTTCATTTTATCATCTTTTTCATGTTCATCGCTTTTAAATAACCTATATAACGTTGCAAGGGCGTAAAACACCAACTCACTCTTCATATGTTTACAACAAAAACTTACACAAGTAATAATATATTATATTAATTGATTATTTATTGAAATGCATAGTCGTCCCTTTAAACCTGCCGTTTTATAATAAAAAAATCTGTCAAAGTAAAAAATGACCGAATTTCGTTATACAGGAAGTAGGTGAGCGACAGACTTGAAATCGAATCCCACGTTATGGGACCACACCCTGATGCTGTATACCAAATATCAAGTGGCTGTCAGTGCGATCAGTAGTAACTGTTGCTGCGAAAACTGAAAAAAATTCCCCGCCCGTACCCCGCCCGCCCGCCCAACATTCACCATTTTATAACCCGGATTTTTCACGTCGTGAAATCAGGCCAATTATAGTTAGGATTGTCTAAGTTAAGAAGTTACTAGGAATACTTCGAAAACACCCCTAGGTATATATTTCTAAAGTCATTCCTAGATGTTTCCGTAAGTCTGTCTATGAACCTTTCTTATGGCTTTTCTTAGGAAAGGTTCGGGAACACCACCCAAGATAAATACTGCAAAGGATCAAAACGGAAAATTCATATTATTTAAAGGGTGATCTAGCCTCGGATCTAGCAAAACGTACAAAGGTGAGATTTATTTTTCACTACCTGCATTTGTAGGGTTTTTGAAATTTTCTAACCATGAATCATATTTTAACATGAAAGAAAGAGCAAAATATAGAACTGCTTTTTCAAGGAAAAGTAGCGAAAACATATCATGAATGTAGGTTTGGTCGCGACATGTATTCTACATCTCATTTTTTATGATTGATAGGCCGGCATAATTGATAGGCAAATTGTTTTTCCGAATCTAGGTGCTTTCGTCGAGGTCCGCTATCGCTTTACCAAGAATGCATTTTCTGAAAATCTAGGTGCTTTCTTCGAGGTCCGCTATCGCTTTTCCGAGAAAAAAACATTTTCTGAAAATCTAGGGGCTTTCTTCGAGGTCCGCCATCGCTTTTCCCAGAAAAAAACAAATCGGCCTCACGAATAATCCATTTTATGGCTTGAAACTTTGTTGACGTGTTGATTTTATTAAAAACATAGTGTTTTATTTGGTTATTTCAACTTATTGTTTAATTTGGTTATTTTGTGTAGTCTCAAGCGTCAGCATTAAACTGTCAAAATGAGGTCTTGTTCAAAATCTATGAAGACTACCAGGAAAGTTTTTTTCTTAATGAATGGCGATTAATTCTACAAAAGACCTAGTGCAAAAGGCACAAAAAAATGTTTCAAACCCGTCTTCAGTCGATAAATTAAGTTCAGTGTGAAAAGCCGGATTTGAAGGCTATTTTACACATTTCTCTGGCAAAAGAACGCATGCAACTGTCCCGGGGCCATTGTCTTCAATCAAGCAGGAGTACCAGAGCAACATATCTAGCCAAGAACCGACAATCGCTCAGTAGAAAGCGTCAGAAAATATAACCGTCCGTCTGTTCTGTTTACTGGAATGCCATCACTTAGCATCCGTTCTTCAATGTCTACTTTCGGGTACAAGCGTCTCTTGCGAGTCTTATATTGGTGAAACTGCAAGAGTCTTATATTGGTGAAACTGTAGCACTAAATAGTGTGTTTACGTGGTTGCTGGTTGGTAAACTAAGGCAACGACCATTTGATTTTCGGGGGGGGGGGGAGGGCGGGGGCGTACACTCAATGCTAGAAAATTTTGTTCTGAAAATCTCTTTTTTTCTAATGCGCAAAATGAGGGCCAGATTATTTTTTTCGCCCCATAAGCTGGCCAGACTATTTTTGGGGGCCAAAAATAAGAGCCAGAATATATTTGTTTATAAATTCCAGTCCCCCCGAAAATCAAATGGTTGGTGCCTAATAAAAGGTGTCGTAATTCTTTCATGGGTTATGTACAGATTTTTATAGAAATTTAATTCATATATCGTATATGGACACCACCTTGAAATAGAAGATCTTTTCTTGTCGGCTGTAAAAGTTAATGTGATGTTTGGCATAAGGATAAGATGTTACATGTGTGCTCTATAAAGTTATGTTAGAGGAGTTCCTTTAGTTTTTTTTAATATAGGAGTATTTCCGGGTTGCTTATAAACTTGTGGTTTTGATTCCGATTCTAATACAAAATATGTGAGAATAAAATACATAGAACTTCGAGCATGCGTTGTATCAGGCTAGGTTATTATTTAAAAAATATTCTTGTCGCCGCCAAAAACTAACAAAATGAAGGACAGTAAATAATAAACCATTATAAACTGTTATAATCTATTAGTTCCTGTTTAAGTTCATGACAGTTCAAGACAGAAAACACAAATCTGGCATGACCTATTTTTTCCTGCAGCAATTCACAACAGTGCATAACAGTTAGTGGATATCTTGTCAAGAACTGCTGTTTACTATGGCAATGATGGACAGTGCATAATAGGTCAAGAAAAATTGTAAACTGCTGTGCAAAATTGTTACGGGCCAGGACAGTGATAAACAATACAGGTGAAATTGTTAACTACTGACCAAAATTGTAACAATTTAGGACAGTTATTAACAATCCAGGTAAAGTCTGTCACGATCTATGAGAACCTGTACCAATGTCTTACAGTGCAGGCCAATGTAGGACAGTGCATTATAGGCGGAAGGTAATCACTGTCACAAACTGTCCTTGATTGTATAGGGTGATGATGGTAATTCCTTGTTGTTTGGCAGTAGTTTCACAGTAAATATCAGTGTAAGGCAGTACAAAAATGACTGTGTCTGGTATAGACAGTAATTTTTTTGGTTCATAGTGTAAAAATAGACCAGGGGGTCAGACTACTGTTTTTGTCTTGTAAATCAAAAAGTATAAGAGATAGATGAAATCTGATGCCACGCTACTGCTTCAGCATCAAAAGCTCTACAAAAGTCTCCATTGAGTCGAAGTTGTCAGATGACCCCTTATGGGAGTTACGGTCCCTTAAAGGTGAAAAATAGCATTTTTTCATGTTTTTGGCCTATGGAATGAAAACTATTGCAGATAGAGAGAAGCTGTTGCTTGCTTAAATGTTCAGCTCATTTAGCTCTACAAAAGTCTCCATAAGGTCAAAGTTGTCAGATGACCCCTTATAGGGGTTATGGCCCCTTAAAGGCAAAAAACAGAGTTTTTGGCCTGTAGAATGAAAACTACTGCAGATAGAGAAAAGCTGTAGCTTGCTTAAATGTTCAGCTCCTTTAGCTCTACAATAGCCTCCATAGGGTCGAAGTTGTCAGATGACCCCTTATAGGGATTACGGCCCCTTAAAGGCAAAAAATAGTGTTTTTGGCCTATTGCAGATAGAGAAAAGCTGTTGCTTGCTTAAATGTTCAGCTCATTTAGCTCTACACAGGCCTCCATAGGGTCGAAGTTGTCAGATGACCCCTTATAGGGGTTACGGCCCCTTAAAGGCAAAAAATAGTGTTTTTGGCCTATAGAATGAAAACTATTGCAGATAAAGAAAAGCTGTTGCTTGCTTAAATGTTCAGCTCATTTAGCTCTACACAAGTCTCCATATGGTCGAAGTTGTCAGATGACCCCTTATAGGGGTTACAGCCCCTTAAAGGCAAAAAATAGTGTTTTTGGCCTATGGAATGAAAACTATTGCAGATAGAGAAAAGTTGTTGCTTGCTTAAATGTTCAGCTCATTTAGCTCTACAAAAGTTTCCATGGGGTCAAAGTTGCCAGATGACCCCTTATAGTGGTTACGGCCCCTTAAAGGCAAAAAAAAGTGTTTTTGGCCTAAAGAAAGAAAACTTTTGCAGATAGAGAAAAGATGTTGCTTGCTTAAATGTTCAGCTTACTTAGCTCTACAAAAGTCTTTTTAGGGTCGAAGTTGTCAGATGACCCCTTTAAGGGATTATGGCCCTTTAAAGGTGAAAAATAGTGTTTTTTGCTTTGGGATGAAAACTATTGCAGATAGAGAAAAGCTTTTTATTGCTTTAACATTCAGCTCATTTAGCTATACAAAAGTCTTCAAAGGGTTGACATTAAGACCAGGTGAGCAATTCAGGCTCCTGGAAGCCTCTTGTTCAATTTTTTTAGTGCTGATTTCATTGATACTAATTGGGTTGTCAGTCTCAGAATTTTCACCCGAGTGGTGCTCCAAATGGTTTAACTCAGTTTCTATACTCTTTTGAAATTTGTCGTTAATATTTTTGCCTTCTCCTTGGTCTTGAATATGTTTGACTATTTTATCAAAGTCATTTACTAAAGTTTTAACTTCATTTTCCTTTTCATCACTAATCTGGTTATTTTCTTTAAGTAATTTCCAGAATTCACTGAGATTATTTTGCATAGAGTCTGATAATTTATCATATATATATTGCATATGTAGCTTTTTTTGTGCTTCACCATTATTCTAAAAGTTTTAAGTTGATTAAAATATTTTTGTCTCAAATCCTTATTAAAAGGATTTTTCTTATTTGACTACAAGTAAAATTTATAGACTTTTTTTGGTCATAAACCAACTCATCAGACCAATTTTGTTTAAACTTTCGAGATTTTTTCTTTCCATGTTTTTTTAATTTGCATGACTTTTCTGTAATATTACTGAATAATTAATTTAGTTCTTCTGCAGCAGAATTTATACCTTCTTGATTTGTGTTGAAGGCTTTAGTCTCAAACTTTACAAATTGGTTGATAACTTCTTTATCACTTAAACACTCCAAAAGTTTTTCATTTGAATTTTTTATCCATTTAAAATTTTAAGCAATAGACTAGTTTTTGATTGGAGATGACTGTACTTTCTGAGGTCGCAATTTACATTTCAATGTTACTTTTATTTGAGCATGGTCCGAAAGATGATTAAATTCAAGTGTTTCAAAATATAGAACTGAGGACAGAAGGCTCTCACTTATAACTCCATAATCAACAGAACTAAGACCATTTACATTTAAACAAGTAAAATATCCAAGTGAATCGCCCACATATCTGCCATTCAATATTCTCAATTTTGATGCCATACATAAATTTAATAAGTTTTTTCCTTGATCATTATAAATATTATCTTGGTTTAGTCTCTTTATATCTGAATCTATAAAATAATTTTCTGGAAGTAGATTTTCTTCACTAAACTGCATCATTCATAATATAATCCGGGTTTGATCCAGTTCTTAGGTTAAATTCCACAATTAACAGAATTTTACCGTTCGTAGAGAAAAAGGAAATCTCGTTTTCTAGTTCAACATAATCAGCGTTATAGTGATTTGAGTTTACAGGTGGTATGTATACAGAACAGATATATAAATCTTTTTCTAAACTAAAAACAGTTTTATCCAATTTTATCCATAAACGATTTTCAGATTTTGAACCATTTTCGATATATGAGATTCCATGAGTAATGTTGTGTAAAGAGAAGAAGACTGGTATTTCATGTTTTTTACTAGTACCAGTCCACGTTTCAAGAAGAATATTTATTTCATTATTTCTTAGTTTTTCTATAAAATCATTATCACGATGCTTATCTCCGTGAATATTCCAGGCAGATATAGTAAGCTGATTTAACAAAAATTTTGTGTTATTTCTATTCATTACCATCTTATTTTACTATATATATATTGAATTAATAATGAAAAAAGACTTGGGCTGAAATTTTCACTTTTAATGTTCAAAGGGTAGCAACTCAATTTTGTAATGTAATGTTTTTGTTCAAATTCAGTTCAGAATTGAATTTTCATAATACAAAAAAGAAATTTGTTTTATCTTTTTGATTAAAATTAAAATTTGGGCTTAGAATATGCCTTGTTTCACTATTTTTAAATTAGTTTTCAATTTCTAAATTGATGACTTTTATACATTTGGATGTCCCACATACATGACAGACATGAATAAATTATCATACATTTAATTAAGTAACACATTTTTAATACAACAGTACAACTATTAAAATGTACATATTGTGTTAACATATTTTTTACCTCTATTTTAAACAACTCCACATAATATATGGTATACAATTATACCTGTGCTACCATTTTCAACCATACAAAATAGAGTAAAACAATGTATCATAGAAAAAATCAATACAATGTAAATTTGACTTAACTTGGAAGGTGTTTGAACATGGTTAATATGTGAACCGTTAAAATTTATAAAACCACTGTGAAATTTGTTTCAAACATTTTACTATTATAAATATTTTAATTTTTTATTTTTTTTTGGGGGGGGGGTACAAGAAATTTTCTGATGGATTTACTGAAAGGTTGACAGACTGACATGTACAGAAAATATAAAAACTACACATTTACAAAAATGTATATATCATGTTTATGTTTTAAAATTAAATGGTTTGCACATCAATTTTTTTTCACTGCATTATACATACGAGGGCTGTCCGTAAAGTTCGAGGACAGTTGATATAGAATAAATAATGTTTATTGGATTTACTTCAAATTTTGTTATAATAGAATGAGTCGTCTTATAAATGGGTGAACCAAATTTCAGAATAAACAAACAACTTCAAGTTGATTTTTCATCATTTAGAAAATAAATCATTCATAACCCGGATCAAGACGTTTACATTTTTCGACGTGACCTTAAATAATTTCTTTTCTATATGGTCATATTAATTGCAATATTTTAAAAACTTTTATGGGTTTTGAACATTATTTTTTGTCAGATGTATCTTAATTCATATTTCTGCATGTATTTTTTCATTTCTGGAAACATTTGATGCACAATTGCTTAGAAATTCAAGTTCTAACATCAACAATACAATTCGAAGCAAAGTGTATTGGTGGGGACAGTACTATATAGGAAATATTGCTATATTTTAATACCACAAAACATGCCAATCGGTTATTTTTTTTTTTCTCCATCTGAAATGCACATGCCATCAGAAGTATCTTAGTAAGCTTTTTTTTCACAATTTAAAGAATCTGTGTATATCTGTTGATATATTTTTCAGACCCCAACATACAATTTTATAACCGTCCATTGCTCCACCTCTTCGCAAAACGTAACTTTTTCTACGTCAATGAACCTGATGTCAATTTTCAAAATACCAATTTCTCAATAAATCAAAATTATAGACCCTTCAAATTTGGTATGTGCATCATCCTAACTATTGGCAACACTGTAGTACATGTTTAATTGCATCGCTAGATATTGAATATGCAAAGCGAGATCTTGTTTTAAGCATTCTGAATATTTCCGAAAAAATTCTTACATTGCTCCGACGCACCATACAGCGAGTCAAATAATTAAAAATGAAGCACTATTTATGTCGAACATTTGCAAAAAAAATTATCAGAAATAAAGGAAAAATGTTCAAAAATATTATTATGTAAAAAACGAATCCCTAGTGCGTCGTACTGGTCCAAATCTTTGCTTGTCCACGAACTTTACGGACAGCCCTCGTAATATAACAGACCCATACATTTCAGATTAATAATTTTGATTTCTTAAATAAAGGTAATAACAAAACTACCGAACTTGAATGATCAATCTCATAGTCCAGAGAAAACGACAAAAACGAATCAGTCATACCGGAGAATTGGTGGATCGCAATTGTCCTGACATGGTACAGGCAAAATGATCTCTAACAGTTGATACAATTTTTCGTTATTCTTCTGTTGACCTCTGAGACCACTATGTGAATTTCTTGTTTCGTTGCTACACTGTTGATTGTATCTATTCCCATCCAAACCCATTGGATATGGTTGACTG
Source organism: Arcuatula senhousia (assembly GCA_963971305.1). Lineage (NCBI taxonomy): Eukaryota > Metazoa > Mollusca > Bivalvia > Mytilida > Mytilidae > Arcuatula > Arcuatula senhousia. The sequence goes on along the minus strand of OZ020314.1, from coordinate 30,675,856 downwards.
ATTGTTGAATATAGTTAGGTTAAGGTTGATACGACTGAGCTGGCTTGTTATAATTCGAATATGGATGAGATTGTTTTTTATAGTTCGGATAGGCTCATGCTGTTTGTTATATCTCGGGTAATGTTGAGATTGACGGTTATAATTATATCTTGAGGGTTGATTGTTCAAATCACTGTTTGCTTCATTTTCCCTTCTACCTCCATATTGACTTTGCAGGGGAATATTTTGTTGAGCTCGAATAAATGGATTTGTCGGTGTCTTTACATTAAGATGTGGGTTAGTAATAGTTTTAAAGTTGCACACAAAGAATTTGACGCCTTTGATGTTCATGTGTATCCCATCGTAAAAGTCGGATTCTCTCATATTTTCATGTTTAATGAGCTGTAAATTCTTGTCTTTGCATAAATCGTCCAGTAGTAGGTTGAACCGACGTCTTTTGATGTCATAACTTCTTGTTTTGTCTTCACTTTAAAAAAAAACGTGGCAAAATTTCTCCCACAAATATTGGCGCAGTAGGATATTCTTCCCTTGTATCCTCAATAAGATTCTCATACTCTTCAATAATGTCACTAACGTCCGAGTCAGGGTTGTCCAAATCGTTTGATCCGATTTGATACATAATTTTAGCACGATTTACTGTTTTCATTTTTATGAACTCAATAGCTCCCTGAATAGTTTTGTCTTGCAAAGTTGAAATTCGTGTTGTTCTGTTATTATATATTTTCTACCATCTAAGTTTTTAACAATTGATGATCCTATGATCCATAAGCCAGCATTCACTTTGTTTTTAATATCTGTGTTTAGTTGACTGACACCGTGATCGTTTTCGTCATCAGAATGAACAGCATTTGACACATTAATTTTCATGTTAGGATTTTCATTATTCAAGGGTGCATCTTCTTTCGAGTTAATGTTTTGAATATATCATCAAAGCATCAGAATTGATCAGAATACATCAAAGCTTTAAATTATCCGTCTAAATTTCAAAATTGTCTAAACCCTAAGGTTCATCCTACCCCAGACATAGGTTGAATATCTTAGTAATAATTTGGTTCCCCAGTTTGGTATTTTTGGTTATACTGTTCTATGCTCTTCATATTCATACAGTGTTTGGCATTTTAAATATTTTTGGTAGAGCGCCTCTGATGAGTCTTGAATAGACGAAACGCGCGTCAGGCGTAGCAAAATTTATTGTCTGGAACTTTGTTGTCATTTGTATTTCGAACACACGTGAAGGTTAGCACTGCTGGTGGAGTGTAAATTCCCCGAGGTTAGCCCGCTCCGGCACCAACACTTTTGAGTTGGAGAATACATCAAAGCTTTAAATTATCCGTCTAAATTTCAAAATTGTCTAAACCCTAAGGTTCATCCTACCCCAGACATAGGTTGAATATCTTAGTAATAATTTGGTTCCCCAGTTTGGTATTTTTGGTTATACTGTTCTATGCTCTTCATATTCATACAGTGTTTGGCATTTTAAATATTTTTGGTAGAGCGCCTCTGATGAGTCTTGAATAGACGAAACGCGCGTCAGGCGTAGCAAAATTTATTGTCTGGAACTTTGTTGTCATTTGTATTTTGTTGTTTTACTTTATCACTTTCACTTTTCCCTGTTGACACATTTTCCTTGATCTCCTTTGTTAGATTTTTACTACCCTTATTTGTTTTCTATTTTCTCGTACCTCACTCTGCATGTGTTATTTTTGTCAACGCTTCCCTCATTTCAGATATTTCCTTCCTTACTTCTGGTATTTTTTCGCACTTTTCAACTAGAGACTGACATATGACTTTGGTTTCCTCAATGATTTTGCATTTTTCTACAATTTGTAACTCCATGATGTGCATGCCATGCCACGCCATGCCCTTATAGAGAATGTGAACATTCGTGTAACAGCTGCTAATTTGAAAGAATACTATGGATAACTATCTCATGGTTGTCGCAATAGACTTCGGAACAACATATTCAGGATATGCTTTTTCGACTAGAGCCGATTTCTTCCGAAATCCATTGAATATCCATGCGAACCAAGCTTGGAACTCTGGAAAGAAACAACTGTTGTCTCTAAAGACTCCTACTTGCCTCTTGCTGGACAAAAATAAAGAACTGGTCGCTTTTGGTTATGAAGCCGAAGATATGTATGCTGAACTTGTTTTGGACAATAAGCACAAGAATTACTACTACTTTGAGAGATTTAAAATGAAGCTGTATGACAGTAAGGTAAAGTACATTTACATTTGTCATTACTATGTTTTGTAATCAAAATGAAGAATTAACATATGGTATTAAACACGAAATTCAAAGAAAACAAACATAAACGAGAGGAAAATATATAAAACAACACAGAACTATGAGACACAAACATTAGACGAAAAAAAACACAAACATTTACAACAACATGCAAACACAAGCTCGCATAAACATTTAACCAATTAAGAAGAATATTGAAGAGGATTCATGCCGACGCCCACATGATCTTGTTATTAAGTCCCCCAAACAACGTTTGGGGACTTATTGTTTTTGCACCGTTTCTTATTCTTATTAAGTCCCCCAAACAAAGTTTAGGGACTTATTGTTTTTGCACCGTTTCTTATTAAGTCCCCCAAACAAAGTTTGGGGACTTATTGTTTTTGCACCGTTTCTTATTATTATTATTCTTCTTCCGATTCTTCCGCTTAGTCGTGAACTTGTCCGGAGATCCTAGAAAAAACGACTCAACATATCAAAATGAAACTTGGCAGGATGAAAGATTGGCATGAAAGGAAGCCTTGTCAATAATTGGAATTTTCAAAATGGCCGCCGTTTCCATGGAAACAGGAAAATGGACTAAATATTGGACATTGCAATATCTCGGTAACCTAGGTGCGCAGGGTTCTAAAATTTTGTAGGATGATAGAGCAAAACATTCTCTTTAATAATATGAAAAAAAAATTTGAACGATATATACGGTTTTCGAGATATAAATAAAAATGTGATTTCAAAGGGAGATAATGGGGTCAAAATTTTCAAAGTGCACCGATTTACATGAAAATTGATATTTAGGTTTTTTTTGACATGCTGAAGAGAATAGTGGCAAATACGGGTCGTTTGGGGGACTTTGTGACTTGCTTGCAATCACAGTTAATACTTGTTATTATTATTCTTCCGTTTCTTCCACTTAGTCGTGAACTTGTCCAGAGACCCCAGAGAAAACAACTCCACATATCAATATGAAACTTGGCAGGATGATAGATTGTAAAGAAAGGAAGCTTCGTTGACAATCGGAATTTTCAAAATGGCCGCCGTTTCCATGGAAACAGGAAAATGGACTAAATATTGGACATTGCAATATCTCGGTAACCTAGGTGTGCAGGGTTCTGAAATTTTGTAGGTTGATAGAGCAAAACATTCTCTTTAATAATATGAAAAAAAATTTTGAAGCGATATTTACGGTTTTCGATATATAAATAAAAATGTGATTTCTCAAGGGAGATAATCGGGTCGAAATTTTCAAAGTGCTCCGATTTACATGAAAATTGATATTTAGGGGTTTTTTGACATGCTGAAGAGAATAGTGGCAAATACGGGTCGTTTGGGGGACTCTGTGACTTGCTTGCAATCACAGTTAATACTTGTTATTCTTCTTCTTCTTCTTCTTCTTCTTCTTCCGATTCTTCCACTTAGTCGTGAACTTGTCCTGAGATCCCAGAGAAAACGACTCCACATATCAATATGAAACTTGGCAGGATAATAGATAGTAAAGAAAGGAAGCTTCGTTGACAATCGGACTTTTCAAAATGGCCGCCGTTTCCATGGAAACAGGAAAATGGACTAAATATGGGACATTGCAATATCTCGGTAACCTAGGTGCGCAGGGTTCTGAAATTTTGTAGGTTGATAGAACAAAACATTCTCTTTCATAATATGAAAAAAAAATTTGAAGCGATATTTACGGTTTTAGAGATATAAATAAAAATGTGATTTCTCAAGGGAGATAATCGGGTCGAAATTTTCAAAGTGCTCCGATTTACATGAAAATTTATAATTAGGGGTTTTTTGACATGCTGAAGAGAATAGTGGCAAATACGGGTCGTTTGGGGGACTTTGTGACTTGCTTGCAATCACAGTTAATACTTGTTATTCTTCTTCTTCTTATTCTTCCACTTAGTCGTGAACTTGTCCGGAGATCCCAGAGAAAACGACTCCACATATCAATATGAAACTTGGCAGGATAATAAATTGTAAAGAAAGGAAGCTTCGTTGACAATTGGACTTTTCAAAATGGCCGCCGTTTCCATGGAAACAGGAAAATGGACTAAATATTGGACATTGCAATATCTCGGTAACCTAGGTGCGCAGGGTTCTGAAATTTTGTAGGTTGATAGAGCAAAACATTCTCTTTAATAATATGAAAAAAAATTTTGAAGCGATATTTACGGTTTTCGAGATATAAATAAAAATGTGATTTCTCAAGGGAGATAATCGGGTCAACATTTTCAAAGTGCTCTGATTTACATGAAAATTGATATTTAGGGTTTTTTGACATGCTGAAGAGAATAGTGGCAAATACGGGTCGTTTGGGGGACTTTGTGACTTGCTTGCAATCACAGTTAATACGTGTTATTATCTATTTTTATATACGGAAGGCCAACATCTCCGTTATTTGCATGACTTAATTGTTGATTGTTATATGAAACTTAATGTATGATTGCTGGAATTTGTACAGAATCTAGTCCCGTGCGGGGCCCAGGTGGCGAATAGGCCCGCAGCAGAGCCTAGCTTGTCGTAAGAGGCGACTAAGGGTCTTGGGATTCTGACGTCGGGTCAGTGCTCAGCCCACAGAGCGACCAAGTGTGTACCCTAGGTGGCTGAATAGGGTAGCCCTCGTCCGCGGGGGTTGTCAGGTCTATAATACGGAAACCCTGGCCGCCGACCATAGTGGGCCAACGTGTATGGAGAATGCCACGCTTCATGCACGTAAAAGACCCCTTTGTGGACCGCCAAGTAGTGCACCACATAGGCTAAATTTTCCGCCCCTACCCACTTCTCCCCTTTTCCTGTGGTTCTTCAAAATTTACCGTCCCTGTGTTTCCCACCCCATCCCATATTTCATTTATCATCATCATTTCATGTTCATTGTATCATCCTTTTCATGTTCAACGCCTGTAGATAACCTAAATAGCGTTGCACGGGCGTAAAACACCAACTCACTCACTGTACAGAATCTAAGAAGAGATTATAAACTATTTTAACTTCAATTTCGTCTTTACTCAACTTTGCCAAATGAAACATGACCACTCGCCATAGGTATATTACAATATAAATATATCTAGTGTAAAAGAAGTAACTACTCTTCAGGCATTTCATTTAAATTTCTCAGTTCTGTTTTTTTTTTCATTTTTAGATTTGAGGATAAAGCAACTATGCATAAATGATCTACAAAAATTTATAATATTAATCTTTTCAAAATCTAAAGAGATTTATCCACTGTCTCAAAAACATTCATCCAATTTAGTCAAGCTCTTAACAACACTCCAACCCGAGAGAGTATAAAATAATAAACTAACTTCTTGTAATTACATGCAAGGTCCTAATCTCTGAAAGTAGAACTAAATACATGTATCTCAATTCAATCTACAAATGGTAAAAATTTTCTAACCTTGGCAGATACAGCAGAAAATAACCAATGTATTACTGGCTCTAATTCTTTTGTTTCTCCATCATGTCTATTGGATACCTACAGCAAACAGTATAATTGAAAATGTATCCAAGTCAACTGTTTTACAGATTTGATCATTTTGAATTTTCAAGGTTATAACTGGAATTTTTTTTTGTTAAAGTGACTACAGTGTGTTTTATAAGTATGCTTTGCACAAGCTTATCAATAGACGGAAGGTTGGATCCAAATTACTAGTTTAACCCCGCCACATTTTATATGTGCCTGTCCTAAGCCAGGAAACTTTGCCAAAGCCTTTGTTTGTCCTTGCAATCTGTGCTAATTGTTCTATGTCAGGAATTGGGTCTTACGTTGATGATTTAGGGATTGGTTTTGACACTTTTGTATTGTATATAAATAAAGGTAATAACAAAACTACCGAACTTGAATGATCAATCTCATAGTCCAGAGAAAATGACAAAAACGAATCAGTCATACCGGAGAACTGGTGGATCGCAATGGTCCTGACTTGGTACAGGCATTTCAAACGAAATGGTGGGTTAAACCAGGTTTTATGGCGCCAAACCTCCCTCTTCCATTGCGATCTTAGGATCCGGTATTATAAGTTTTGGGCCAATGCAAGACGGCAAGCAGTGACCTCTGGTCACATTGAAGGCTGCTTGCAGTTTTCCATTGTGATTTTTTGAATTGCTGTTTGTTATGTTTCGTACACTTATTCCACATCTCAATATTGTCTATGCCTTTGTGACCAAAGTTTTAAACATTTAGGTCTTATGTTTTTGTGTGTCTTGTTTGTTCATGCTTGTTTTGTTTTTGTTGACCGGTTTATCCTTCACTCTCTTGAACTTTTGGCTTCAGAATGCCTTATTGGTGCCTCTTTGCTTTTCTCAAAAGTAAAATTCCTCACATATCTTACATAGTTTTCAAGATATTGAGCTTAATAAGTGCAAAATTCATTAAAAATCCAGTAAAAGGACAAAAACTCCTACACAGATTGAGGTGCCTTCTTGAAAATTTCAGGGCAGGCAGAATTTTGATATCTGTATCCGTTTTTGAGTTATTTGCAAAAAACTGCAATGTACCCCTTTGTTGTATTTTTAGCCAAGGTGGCTATGTTTTTTATCACTTCTGGGAGGGAGTTACCCTAAAGTACGACCAGACCAAATTTGGGTTGAATCTGTGCAACAGTTGTAGATGAATAGTTTAAAGAAAAAGTTAAGGATGACGATGGTGGACGCTAAATGATGGCAATAGCTCACATGGATCCAGGTAAGCTAAAACATTTCTTACAAACCAAAATACCAACAATAATTAATTACCTGTTTTATGATCCTCGGTTTTCTTAGTCTTATGCCAAGAGATGTATGTGTCATCTCAGCAGATTCTGTAATGGGTCTTGTGCCTGAAGATGTATGTGTCATCCCAGCAGATTCTATAACAGGTCTTATGCCCGGAGATGTATGTGTCATTCCAGCAGATTCTATAACAGGCCTTATGCCCGGAGATGTATGTGTCATCCCAGCAGATTCTATAACAGGTCTTGTGCCTGGAGATGTAGATGTATGTGTCATCCCAGCAGATTCTATAACAGGTCTTATGCCCGGAGATGTATGTGTCATCCCAGCAGATTCTATAACAGGTCTTATGCCTGGAGATGTATGTGTCATTCCAGCAGATTCTATAACAGGTCTTGTGCCCGGAGATGTATGTGTCATCCCTGCAGATTCTATAACAGGAAGGAGGTTCCGATGTGACTCGCGGTATTCTTTGAGGCATGTTCTCCTTGACTGTGTTGATCTTGCTCCTATTCGTATGAAGTATTTCAACTGTGCATCCATGCACGATTTGTTCAGCAGCATCCCAGCCGATGCCATTTTATCATTTTTAAAAGAAATTGGTCAGTACTCAAAATTATAATTCTTAAAATAAAATCACCATTTGTAAATTCTTTTGTTGCTGTTATAATTAATCTTTAGCTCGTTATTGTCAAGTTCTTTTTTGCTATCGCTGTAAATGGTTTTATTTTTTAGTGTGTTAATTTTAAATGATTATTTTATCTATTTATTTTCTAGTCATTCTATTTATTTTATCTACGGTCTTTTGACTTTGTTTTATATTAACGTGTTATTTACATAATTATTTCAACTTGTTTATGTCCCGATGATGGCTGCAATATCGCCGACGGGACATTAAACAACTAACAATCAATCAATCAATTCTATAACAGGTCTTATGCCCGGAGATGTATGTGTCATCCCAGCAGATTCTATAATAGGAATGTTACGGTATATGGTCAAATTGAGAGAAATTGGATTAGTTTCATAAAGTTGTCATAGATATGCTTCTTGTAAATTTATATTGCATTGACAAAGCTCTTTTATATCAGATGGTTTTGTTATGCCCCAGTTAATAAAAAAGATTGATTGATTGATTGTTGTTTGCTTAATGTCCCGTCGGCGATATTTCAGCCATAATCGGGACATAAACAAGTTGTGATATATAACTAAAAATTCAGTATAAAACAAAGTCAAAAGACCGTCGATAAAACAAAAAAGTATGACTAGATAAAAACACCAACTAAAAAGGCCACATTAAAACATAAAACTAGTGATAAAGAACAAACTACAATATTTAAACAAATTATGATGACATAGATAAATAAATAACGTAAAACAACACAAAACTTACAAAAGGTTACTTAAATGAACTACAATTTTGCATATAAACCAGTTTCCTTTAAAAACGATAAAATGGAATCGGTTGGGATACCGCTGAACAAATCGTGCATTGTTGCACAAGTGAAATACTTCATTCTTATTGGAGCAACATCAACACAGTCGAGGAAAACATGCTTCAAAGAATACCGCGAGTCACAAGGAATGCACATTGGGGCCTCCTTCTCTTGTGTCATCAGGTGGCCATGAGTGACTCTAGAATGCCCTGTACGACATCTAGTGATGACCACCTGGTCTCGTCGGCATCGAAATGAAGCATGACTTTCCCCAAGCTGTGGTTTAAGCTCATGAAGTTTGTTGTGCTCAGCGGCAGCCCAAACCTCATCCCACAAGCTCTGATCATATAGTCGGATTGTATTTCTACAATCCGAGTAAGGAATAAAACATTTGGAAACTGGTTTGCGAAGGGCTTCCTTCGCAACACTGTCCACAACTGAATTTCCATGAATACCAGTGTGACTGGGTACCCATAGGAAAATCAATTCTAAACCACCTCTGATCAATTGATGAACCATATAAACAATTTTAGAAAATATTGGATTTTTTAATTTGCAGTTCTGAATTGCCAAAAGACAAGAAAGAGAATCGGAACAGATAAAGAATTGAGCGTGCTCAGAAGCATCAATCAATTTGAGCGCTAAAATAATGGCTCTCGCTTCAGCTGTAAAAATGGAAACAGTAGATGGGAGACGTTGTGTAGAAGTGCTATCCCCCGAGACAGCTGCAGCAGCAACGCTATCACCATCTTTAGAGCCATCTGTATAAACTGTCAAGAAACCCGGATATTTAGATTTAATTTCACAATAATCTTGTTGTATAAGGAGATGATTTGTTTCAGACTTTTTAAGTTTGCGGAGATCAAAAATAAATTTAGGTTTGGAGAGTTCCCAGGGTGGAACTCTTAAAGGCTTCACATGTTTTATAGTTTCTAAATCAATCTTCAGATTTGACAGATGTGAAGCAATACGAATACCAAAAGGAGGAGTTTTGTTTTCGTGTTTTTCATAAATACTTTTGAGAGGTGGTTTAAAAATACAATCGTGGGCAGGGTTGTCAGAGAAAGCTTTAAGCTTGGTAGAATATTGTAGACCAAGCTTAATTCTGCGGTGTTTCAGAGATGGCTCATTTGACTCCGCATAAAGGCTCTCAATGGGAGAGGTCCTGTATGCACCGTGGCAGAGTCGCAATCCCTGATGATGGACAGCGTCTAAAATTTGTAAGTAAGACTTTTTCGCAGACCCATAAATAATTGAACCGTAATCTAGTTTTGATCTAACAATAGATCTATACAAATTTAAAAGAATTGATTTATCAGCTCCCCAGTCGGTACTGGAGACAACTTTAAGAATGTCAAGAGCCTTAAGGCATCTTGATTTCAACATTTTGATATGGGGAAGAAAGGTAAGCTTTCTATCAAAAAGAACGCCAAGAAATTTTGATTCTTCAAGTATTTTAATTTTTTTGCCATATAAAAAGAGATCTGGATCGGGATGAAGTTTTCGTTTCTTACAAAAATGCAAAGCAACAGTTTTGCTCTCTGAAAATTTGAAACCATTTTCAGAGGCCCATTTTTCGATCCTTTTGAGGCACAGCTGTAACTGCCTTTCAATGGTATTCATGTTTTATGCACTGTAGCATATTAAAAAGTCATCAACATATAAAAAACCTTCAATATTGTCTTGAAGGACTTTGGCAATGCTATTTATTTTTATACTAAAGAGAGTGACAGAAAGGATGCTACCCTGGGGAACACCCATTTCCTGGTCATACTCTTCAGAAAAGGTTTTATTGACTTTAACATTGAAGTGTCTGTCAGAAAGGAAGTCGGCCAAGAATGTTGGTAACCTGCCTTTCAACCCCATATCACAAATGTCTTTTAAAATACCATACTTCCATGTGGTGTCATAAGCTTTTTCGAGGTCGAAAAAGATAGACACCACATGTTCGTTCTTCGCGAAGGCGTTTGTCCCGTGCGGGGCCCGGGTAGCGAATAGGCCCGCAGCAGAGCCTAGCTTGTCGTAAGAGGCGACTAAGGGTCTTGGGATTCTGACGTCGGGTCAGTGCTCAGCCCACAGAGCGACCAAGTGTGTACCCTAGGTGGCTGAATAGGGTGGCCCTCGTCCGCGGGGGTTGTCAGGCCTATAATACGGAAACCCTGACCGCCGACCATAGTGGGCCAACGTGTGTGGAGAGTGCCACGCTTCATGCACGTAAAAGACCCCTTTGTGGACCGCCCAGTAGTGCACCACATAGGCTAAATTTTCCGCCCCTACCCACCTCTCCCCTTTTTCCTGTGGTTCTTCAAAATTTACCGATCCTTTGTGTCCCACCCCATCCCCATATTTCATTTATCTTCATCATTTCATGTTCATTGTATCATCCTTTTCATGTTCATCGCCTGTAAATAACCTATATAGCGTTGCACGGGCGTAAAACACCAACTCACTCACATTGCCTGTAAATAACCAATATAGCGTTGCACGGGCGTAAAACACCAACTCACTCTTTTTTTGCTATCGCTGTAAACTCACTCACTCACGCGAAGGCGTTTCGAAGAAAAGACTCAAATCGGACCAAATGATCGAGCCTGCTCCTGCCTTGGCGGAATCCACACTTGATATTCGAGATACCAAACAAGCCGATCGTTGATCATGCGTTCTAGAGTCTTACAGACGCAGCTTGTCAAGGCTATCGGACGATAGTTGGAAGCATCTGTGTGATCCTTCCCCGGCTTAGGGATAGGAACAACAGTGGCAAGCTTCCATATTTCAGGCAATTTTCCGTTGATCCATATATCATTCATTATTTTAAGAAGAGTGTTCATTGATATATCAGGGAGGTGTTTCAAAAGCTGATAGTGGATGTCATCAAGACCACATGCAGTATCATGGGCTTTACTTAAGGAATTTTTAAGTTCATCTAAAGAGAATGGGGAATTATAGCTCTCCGAATTGTCGGAGTTAAAGTTCAATTTAGTTTTTTCAGCTGTTCGTTTAAATTTTTGGAAGTCAGGTTTGTAATTAGATGAAGATGAATGTTAAGCAAAAGTTTCAGCTAGTTTGTAGGCAATGTCCTTTTCAGATGTTAAAGTTGAATTCCCAACGTTTAGATGTTTAACTGAGGATTTAGAGTTTTTACCTTTGAGTTTTTGTATGAAATTCCAAATTTTACTCATAGGAGTTCGTGAAGTTAAACCAGATACAAATTTTTTCCAGGATGTTCTTCTGGATTGTCGACAAGTTCGTCTAGCCTTCGCCCGAAAAATTCTAAAATTACTCATATTTTCTTTTGTTTGGTGTTTGTCGAATAGTTTTTGAGCCTTATTTCTATCGTCGACAGCCTTGCCACACTCGTCTGTGAACCAAGGTTTATTGAGTTTTTTAGGAGTTGCCGAGGTCTTAGGAATGGTTTCATCCGCTATAGATATAAGAGTTTGATTAAATGTTGTAATTGGTTCTTGGTCATGATCAAAAAGTTCTGGTCTTAATTTTTCCGAAACAAAGTATAGAAAATGTTTGCCAATCGTCCTTCTCTAACTTATAGCGAGGAATTCTTTGTTCAGGTCCACCAAAGAGATCTTTTAAAATTATAGGAAAGTGATCACTTCCACAGAGATCGTCATGGACTTGCCACGAGAAGTCTAATAAAAGAGAAGGATCACAAATAGAGAGATCAATTGATGAATAGGTTCCATTGCCAGAATGTAAAAATGTAGACGAACCATCATTAAAAATGCATAGCGATTCTTTGGATAAAAAATCCTCAATCTTTTTACCCTAGGAAGCTGATCTGTAAAATTTTGAAGTTGCGCTAAAATTAAATTATCATTTGGTGGTATATAAACTGAACATAGAGTTATTGTTTGACGTAATGAAACTCTCACGGTAACTGCTTGCAGATCGGTAGTTAAAGGAATCGAACTATGGAGAATGCGATCCTTTACTAAGATGGAAGATCCGCCGGCAGCTCGCTCAGTATTAGAAAATTTGCTATACATAGAGAAGCCCTTCAAGGAAATCGTGTCAGTTTCCTTGAGGTGAGTTTCCTGAAGACAAAAGACAGTTGGATCTAATGACTGCACTAAAAGATGTAATTCAAGAAAATTGGCCTTGAGGCCTCGGCAATTACATTGAATGATGATACTCATTTTGGAGTCTGATTAGGATCGGAAAGTCTACCGAGAGATCGCCTACGTCTGTGTGGAGACTGGCTCTGTGAACGCTCGATCGGTGTTTCTGAAAGATCCATATCCGACTCCATGTCGTCAGCAAGAGAGCCAAAACGATTATGCATAAAAATTGCATTTCGTTCGGCTTTCTTGGATCGAGATTTTGATGGTGACGTCTGTTGTGATGAGTTCTGTCGTCTATCCGGCTGTGAGGATCGCTGCTGTCTATTTGAAGTTTGAGAAGCAGACGATGACCTTGAGGAAGACTGTTTTTTCTTTGACGAAGAAGTTGAAGAAGAAGAGGGCTGAGGATTGGAAACTCTAGCAGGAGCTCCAAATCCGGCCCAAGATGACTTACGTGGTGTATAAAACAATGTCTCATCGACCACTGAATCGTTATTTGGACCTGCTGTGGACTTTCGTGGAGGAGGATGAGACTCATCCAACTCTTTCCATGGTTTCTTACTGTATTTGACAAAACCTTTTTGGGTTTCTTTATCAAAACAGTCGGCACCAAACATCCATCCATTGGTATTGCATGTACGGGGCTTAATTTCACCCTCCGGCCAGGTGTACATAGTTTGGTAACCAAATGTCCTAGAGGGTTTAGCAGCCTCCGCGTACGACCTTGATGGTGTTGTATCATTCGAGATATAGACCTGACGACGAGCTTCCTGATATGAAATGTTTTTTTCAGCTTTAAGTTTTTGAATTTGTTTTTCATTTAAAAGAACGGGACATTGTTTGGATGAAGAAAAGTGGTCAGCGCTACAGTTAACACATTTTGGATCATTGGCACAGTTGAAATCCGAATGGCCTTCCTGTGCACACTTTACACACCTTTCTTTTCCGTTGCATGTAGCCTTTCCATGGCCAAAACGTTGCTATTTGAAACAGCGAAGAGGATTTGGAACAAAGATGTCTACAGACACTCTGAAATAGCCTCGATTTAAATGACTTGGTGGAACAGCTGCATTAAAAGTAATTAGGTAAGTATTTAATTTAATAACTTTGTTGTCGTCTCTTTTAGTGAATCTTTTGACTTGGATGACACCTTGTGATTCAAGTTCAAAGCAGATCTCTTGCTCTGATAAATCAGCAAGGTTTCAATCTCTATCTCGAATGATACCCTATGAACGATTCAGGGATCGATGAGCTTCAGCTGATACTGGTATTTCCAAAATAGATGAAATTGTCAATATGTTTTTGGCTTGTTGTTGTTTAGCACACTCGACTAGAAGGTTACCGGAGCGAAGCTTAGTGACCTTTGGAATATCAACTCAGGTAACGCTTTTGATTTTTTTCGCAATGACAAAGGATGAAACCTTTGTCAAAGGGCGAGTGGCATCTTTACTAGAAAGAACAATAAATTTTGGCCAACTATCATTATTTGTATTTTGTCGCTTGAAAGAGCCTGATGCATCTTGATCTTCACTATCACTTAAAGAAATGTTTCTTTTTAAATCATCACATGAACTTGTTGTTTTTTTGTTATTTGGGGTTCCCATGGTGAATGTAAATAATTTCACTGCCTTGCTCCCCGCCCGCCATGGAGCGCCAACAGGGGCGATGCTGTCGTACAACGGGTCTCCTGTTGAAAGCACTAGGGTTACAAGGACAGCATACTCGCACAGAGTATTCCTTAAAGAAGACAAGCATCGTGCCAGGGGTTACCCGGCGATACAACCCTTCCAGAATAACATCCACACGATTGACCCATGAGCCACCGCCTTCTGTAAAGCATAACTGACATCAAGTAATAAATTCAAATATTACGGCAAGAAAGTTTGAAATAAATGAGAAGGTGCTTTACAGGGCTTGGCGTGACCAGCCGATTGATCAGACCGACCCAAATCTGACCGCCTGTCTAGGAGAAGTAAGGGCCAAAGCCCACATACTTGGACCAGGATCCCGTCCTCCCCCGACACAGGTCGCAACACACGGCAAACATGTTGACCCGTTTAGTCGCTTCTTACGACAAGCTTTACGGGCGGCTGCAGGACTATTCTTTTCACACCCAGTTCCCGCACGGGGGGTTAATAAAAAGAATATATAATTTTCTTTATTTACGGTAGCTAATGGCAACCAAGTTTGGTTTCAGTCATAAGAAAGTATTAAAAGTTGACAGAGAGGATGAATAATATACAAAGTATTTACCTTTACTTTTGACGTTATCTTGACTACAAAAAAATGGGAAAACCTGTTTTGAGTGTTTAAAATATTAAATTACATGTATAACAAATACTTATTGATAAATTAAATTATGAAGAATTACTTTGTAATTTTACTACTCACCACTGTTATCAACAAGTGTCTGTCCTATGACATGTTTATATGCTTTTAAGCCCATTCTTGATGAATCAAAATTGAAGTTGTCACTACCAGAAAGTACAAGTTCTGCAAACTGAAAAAAAAACACAACACTATGTCTTAGAGAAACACTGCTCCATCTCACAGCCTTTTGGATGGAATCTTGAATGGATGAACTTACAAACAGATCCATAAACTCTATGTTACAAAACTGTCGTAAAATACTACATACATGTCTGTACAATGTTAAACCAAGATTTCTAAATATATCATTTCATTTGAGATGATACTCGAACAAGATACAAGAGAATTTTTAAATAAAGAAAGAATGTGTTCATTAGACACAATTGCCCCCGCTGGTCCCAAATAAAAAGTTGAAGTCTGACAGGTCTGAAAGTTGCTTAGGACACATAGTTTGTCATACTGAACCATCCTACCAAGTTTTTTCCATTAATGGTTTTTGAGAAAAGCCTGACGGAAATTCGTACGGATGGATGTACATAAGTAAAACTTTATCCCCCCCCCCGACATGTTGTCGCGGGTGCATCCAAGATTATCCTTTAGTCATTAAAAATAAAATTGCAATGAAGTTATTGGGTGAGTGAGTGAGTTGGTGTTTTACGCCCGTGCAACGCTATATAGGTTATTTACAGGCGATGAACATGAAAAGGATGATAAAATGAACAT
This sequence comes from Arcuatula senhousia, assembly GCA_963971305.1. NCBI lineage: Eukaryota > Metazoa > Mollusca > Bivalvia > Mytilida > Mytilidae > Arcuatula > Arcuatula senhousia. Next base: position 30,660,302 of record OZ020314.1, on the reverse strand, counting down.
GAAATGATGATGATAAATGAAATATGGAGATGGGGTGGGAAACAAAGGACCGGTAAATTTTGAAGAACCACAGGAAAAAGGGGAGAGGTGGGTAGGGGCGGAAAATTTAGCCTATGTGGTGCACTACTGGGCGGTCCACAAAGGGGTCTTTTACGTGCATGAAGCGTGGCACTCTCCACACACGTTGGCCCACTATGGTCGGCGGTCAGGGTTTCCGTATTATAGACCTGACAACCCCCGCGTACGAGGGCTACCCTATTCAGCCACCTAGGGTACACACTTGGTCGCTCTGTGGGCTGAGCACTGACCCGACGTCAGAATCCCAAGACCCTTAGTCGCCTCTTACGACAAGCTAGGCTCTGCTGCGGGCCTATTCGCCACCCGGGCCCCGCACGGGACTGAAGTTATTGGAAATATTCTTTTTATAGGCATTATATTATTGGACAACAAGAATTGGAGGGAGCTAACTGCAATCTTGTACCACTATACACCATATACTACCATATGATAGAGTTATATGCAAAATACAGACCTCTATCTCTTTTAGTTGCTGGGAAAACAGTACCTTTAAAGTAAACACCCCACATGAAATTGAATCCATCTGCTTTCTGTGCTTTTTTTTGATAACTGACCAATTCAAACTTGGGTATAGTCCAGAGCCTCGGTTATATCTCTCAGCTAGAAAACTCCTGTAAAAATATATAAATATTGGTTTTACATTACCTTAACAGAATGTGTTTAAATGTCTAATGTGCAAAAGGGAGAAATTAAAGAGTAAATTTGAAAAACAGTTTCTGAACCATAAAGTGTAGCATTAAGAAAAGAGTTTTATCAGAATTGGATGTAGGCAAATTATGAACCAATGTGTTTGATAAAAACTCATAATACTACTTAAAGTTATATTTGTAGATTCCATATTATAGTGTCATTGAAAATTTAACTTACATCCAATTTTGCAGGTATTGGTCTTTCTTGGCTGTAATCTCACCAAGAGGATTCATGTTAATTACAAGATTTTTTTTTATTTATTTGCCTGGCACTTTTCAATTTGTTACAAATTTTAAAATACTTTTAGCTAATTTTAAAAGTTTAATTGATCACTTAAGTAACACCTTTGAAAATAAATTAAATTCATTTTATTTTTTTATAGACAAAAGGAATAAAATTATATTTTGTTCATTATAAATCAAATATTAACCAAGATTTACATGTAACATTTTTTTCTGCTTTTGCATGTACAGCACTTATGTATGCATGGGTTTTAGTTTGTTTTTCGTTTGTTTTTTCCCTTTACATTCCCCATTTTCTGACTCTTCTGTAAAGAGGGGCGGAAAATTTAGCCTATGTGGTGCACTACTTGGCGGTCCACAAAGGGGTCTTTTACGTGCATGAAGCGTGGAACTCTTCACACACGTTGGCCCACTATGGTCGGCGGTCAGGGTTTCCGTATTATAGACCTGACAACCCCCGCGGACGAGGGCTACCCTATTCAGCCACCTAGGGTACATACTTGGTCGCTCTGCGGGCTGAGCACTGACCCGACGTCAGAATTCCAAGACCCTTATTCGCCTCTTACGACAAGCTAGGCTCTGTTGCGGGTCTATTCGCCACCTGGGCCCCGCACGGGACACAGACTGAGCCGTAAGCCTGAATCTGCCAAGCCCTCCCAGTCCATCAATACCTTTGATGTCGTCAACCCCTACACGACCCAGTACTGTTACATATGCTGCACCAGCTGACTTGATGACATCAAGTTTCAGGAGAACAACAGGTACATAAGATCTGCCTTTATTTTATATAAGAATAAAACAACTTATATAGTTTAATGTGATATAGATATGTCATATGACCCTAAAGAATGAAAGCTCTGGAAGTTTAAAAGCAAAGATCAACATTGTTTTTTTTTCTCGATCTATACACACATTTCAATGTTTGCTGTCTATATTCGTCAACCATTATGTTGAAAGTGCTTATTTTTTTATCCCTATTAGTAAGAGAGGGGATTATATTGCAATCCATTTTTCTGTCCGTCTATTCAAAACACCCCCGTGCGGGAACCGGGTGTGAAAAGAATAGTCCCGCAGCTGCCCGTAAAGCTTGTCGTAAGAAGCGACTAAACGGGTCAACATGTTTGCCGTGTGTTGCGACCTGTGTCGGGGGAGGACGGGATCCTGGTCCACGTATGTGGGCTTTGGCCCTTACTTCTCCTAGACAGGCGGTCAGATTTGGCTCGGTCTGATCAATCGGCTGGTCACGCCAAGCCCTGTGAAGCATCTTATCATTTTATTTCAAATTTACTGTTTTTGACTTTTGAAAATATTGATTTGATTCCATTTATGCTTTACAGAAGGCGGTGGCTCATGGGTCAATCGTGTGGATGTTATTCTGGAGAGTTGTATCGCCGGGTAACCCCTGGCACGATGCTTGTCTCCCTAAAGGAATACTCTGTGCGAGTATACTGTCCTTGTAGCCCTGGTGCTTTCAACAGGAGACCCGTTGTACAACAGCATCGCCCTTGTTGGCGCTCCGTGGCGGGCGGGGAGCAAGGCAGTGAAACTCTTTTCTATCATCATGGGTTCCCCTAAAAAACAACAAGCAACAAGTTCTAATGAAAATTTAAAACGTAATATTTCTTTGAGTGACAGTGAAGATCAAGACGTATCAGCTTCATCCAAACGTCAAAATACAACAAATGATAGTTGGCCTAAATTCATTGTTATTTCAAGCAAAGATACCACTCGTCCTTTGTCAAAGGTTTCGCCCTTTGTCATTGCCAAAACGATCAAAGGCGTTACCGGAAGTGATGTTCCAAAGGTTACGAAACTCCGATCCGGTAATCTTTTAGTCGAGTGTACAAAGCAACAACAAGCCAAAAACATTATGACCATTTCACGTATTTTAGAATTACCTGTTTCAGCTGAAGCTCATCGATCATTGAATCGATCTCAAGGTATCATTCGAGATAGAGATCGAAACCTTACCGATTTGTCAGAGCAAGAAATCTGCTCTGAACTTTCATCACAGGGTGTTTTACAAGTTAAAAGGTTTACAAAAAAGGAAGACAACAACATTATTAAATTAAATACTTACCTTATAACATTCAATTCTGCAGCTCCACCAAGTCACATTCATCTGGGTCTTTTCAGAGTGTCCGTAGACATATTTATTCCGAATCCTCTCCGTTGTTTTAAATGCCAACGTTTTGGCCACGGGAAGGCCACCTGTAACGGGAAGGAAAAATGTGTCAAGTGTGCTCAGGAAGGCCACTCGGATTTCAACTGTACTAAAAGTCCAAAATGTGTAAACTGCAGTGGTGATCATTTTTCTTCTTCGAAACAATGTCCAACTCTTCTACGTGAAAAAGAAATCCAAAAACTGAAAGCAGAAAAGAACATTTCCTACCAAGAAGCTCGTCGTCAAGTCTCTATCTCGAGTGATACAGCACCATCCATGTCTTACGCAGAGGCTGCTAAACCCTCTAGGACATATGGTTGGCAAACCATGTACACTTGGCCTGAGGGTGAAATTAAGCCCCGTACTTGCAACACCAATGGATGGATGTTTGGTGCTGACTGTTTTGTGGATGATATCCCCAAAAGCAATATAAAATACGCGAGGCCTTGGAAAGAGTTGTGTGATAATCATCCCCCGCCACGTAAGTCCACAGCAGGTCCAGATAATGATTCAATGGTCGATGAGGAACTGTTTAAAATTCCACGTAAATCATCTTGGGCTGGATTTGGAGCTCCAACCAAAGCTTCTAATCCTCAACCCCCATCAATTTCTGTTTCTTCCAAACAGAGTCAATCGTCTTCCTCAAGGTCGTCATCTGCTGCTCAACCTGGAAATAGACAGCAGCGACCCTCACAGCCAGGAAGACGCCAGAGTTCATCGCAGCAGACGTCACCGCTTAAAATGCGTAGATCAAAGAAGTGTGAGTGAGTTGGTGTTTTACGCCCGTACAACGCTATATAGGTTATTTACAGGCGATGAACATGAAAAGGGTGATAAAATGAACATGAAACGATGATGATAAATGAAATATGGGGATGGGATGGGAAACAAAGGACCGGTAAATTTTGAAGAACCACAGGAAAAGGGGAGAAGTGGGTAGGGGCGGAAAATTTAGCCTATGTGGTGCACTACTGGGCGGTCCACAAAGGGGTCTTTTACGTGCATGAAGCGTGGCACTCTCCACACACGTTGGCCCACTATGGTCGGCGGTCAGGGTTTCCGTATTATAGACCTGACAACCCCCGCGGACGAGGGCCACCCTATTCAGCCACCTAGGGTACACACTTGGTCGCTCTGTGGGCTGAGCACTGACCCGACGTCAGAATCCCAAGACCCTTAGTCGCCTCTTACGACAAGCTAGGCTCTGCTGCGGGCCTATTCGCCACCCGGGCCCCGCACGGGACCGTAGATCAAAGAAGGCCGAACGAGATGCTATTTATATGCATAATCGTTTCGGCTCTCTTGGTGACGACATGGAGTCTGATATGGATCTATCGGAAACACCTGTCGACCGTTCACAGAGCCAGTCTCCACAGAGGAGACGTAGACGATCACTCGGTAGACTTTCTGATCCCATACAGACTCCAAAATGAGTACCATCATTCAATGGAATTGCCGAGGCCTCAAGGCCAATTTTCTTGAATTACATCTTTTAGTGCAGTCATTAGATCCAACTGTCTTTTGTCTTCAGGAAACTCACCTCAAGGAAACTGACACCATTTCCTTGAAAGGTTTTTCTATGTACAGTACGTTTTCTAATACTGAGCGAGCTGCAGGCGGATCCTCCATTTTAGTTAAGGACAGAGTTCTTCATAGTTCGATTCCTTTAACTACAGATCTGCAGGCAGTTGCCGTTCGGATTTCATTACATCAAACAATCACATTATGCTCAGTTTACGTACCACCCAATAATAATTTAACATTAGTACAACTTAAGCAATTAACGGACCAGCTTCCTGCTCCATATATGGTATTGGGAGACTTTAATGCTCACAATCCATTGTGGGGTAGCGTTAACATTAATGATAAGGGTAAAAAGATTGAAGACTTTTTGTCAAAAGAATCTCTTTGTATCTTCAATGACGGCTCCTCTACTTTTTTACACTCTGGTAATGGAACATATTCATCGATTGATCTTTCCATTTGTGATCCTTCTCTTTTAACAGACTTCTCATGGCAAGTCCATGATGATCTCTGCGGAAGTGATCACTTTCCTATCATTTTAAAAGATCTTTTTGGTGAACCTGAGCAAAGAATTCCTCGTTATAAATTAGAAAAAGCCGATTGGCAAAAATTTTCAATTCTCTGTTCAGAAAAATTAAGACCAGAACTTTTTACTGAATTTAAAGAACCAATTTCTGTATTCAATGAAACTCTTATCTCTATAGCTGATGAAACAATCCCTAAGACCTCGGCATTTCCAAAAAAACTTAATAAACCCTGGTTTACCGACGAGTGTGGCAAGGCTATCGGCGATAGAAACAAAGCTCAAAATCATTTTAAAAACCATCAAACTAAAGAAAATTTAAGTAATTTTAGAATATTTCGGGCAAAGGCAAGACGAACATGCAAACAAACAAGAAGAACATCCTGGAAACAATTCGTATCTGGTTTAACCTCTCGAACTCCCATGAATAAAATTTGGAACTTCATTCAGAAAATGAAAGGTAAAAACTCAAAATCATCTGTTAAGCATCTTAATGTTGGCAATTCCACTTTAACATCTGAAAAAGATATTGCCAACAAATTAGCTGAGACCTTTGCAAAACATTCATCTTCATCAAATTACAAGCCTGATTTTCAAAAATTTAAACAAACAGCTGAGAAAACCAAATTAAACTTTAATTCTGACAACTCCGAAAGCTACAACTCTCCTTTTTCTTTGGATGAACTCAAAACTTCTTTAAGTAAAGCACACGATACGGCCTGTGGCCCTGACAATATCCACTATCAGCTTCTAAAACATCTTCCTGATATATCGATGAATACTCTTTTAAATTTAATGAACGATGTTTGGATAAATGGTAAATTGCCCGAAATATGGAAGCTTGCCACTGTTGTTCCTATCCCTAAACCAGGGAAGGATCATACAGATGCTTCAAACTATCGTCCGATAGCATTGACAAGCTGCGTCTGCAAGACTCTTGAACGTATGATCAATGATCGGCTTGTTTGGTTCCTGGAGTCCAATGGACTCATTTCGAATATCCAGTGTGGTTTTCGCCAAGGCAGGAGCACACAAGATCATTTGGTCCGTTTCGAGTCATTTCTTCGGAACGCTTTCGCGAAGAACGAACATGTGGTGTCTATCTTTTTCGATCTCGAAAAAGCTTATGACACCACATGGAAGTATGGCATTTTAAAAGATATTTCTGATATGGGGTTGAAAGGAAGGTTGCCGAATTTTTTGGCTGACTTCCTGTCTGATAGACATTTTAATGTTAAAGTAAATAGAACAATGTCTGAAGAGTTTAATCAGGAAATGGGCGTTCCTCAGGGAAGCATCCTTTCTGTCACTCTCTTTAGTATCAAAATAAATAGTATTGCCAAAGTGTTGAAAGATAATATTGAAGGTTCCTTATATGTTGATGATTTTTTAATATGCTACAGTGCCAAAAACATGAACACTATTGAAAGGCAATTGCAACTGTGCCTTAATCGAATTGAAAAATGGGCCTCTGTAAACGGTTTTAAGTTTTCAGAGAGTAAAACCGTGGCTATGCATTTTTGTAAAAAGAGAAAACTCCATCCTGACCCAGATCTTTATTTATATAACAAAAAAATTAAAATGGTTGAAGAAGCGAAATTCCTTGGCGTTCTTTTTGATAAAAAACTGTCCTTTCTACCCCATATCAAAATGCTAAAATCAAGATGCCTCAAGGCTCTTGATATTTTAAAAGTTGTCTCCAGTACTGACTGGGGAGCTGATAAATCGGTTCTTTTAAATTTATACAGGTCCCTTGTAAGATCGAAATTGGATTATGGTTCTATTGTATATGGATCAGCTAAAAAGTCTTATTTGCAAATTTTAGATGCTGTTCATCATCAGGGATTGCGACTTTGCCTCGGTGCATACAGGACATCTCCTATTGAGAGCCTGTATGCGGAGGCAAATGAACCATCCCTGAAACATCGTAGAATAAAACTCGGTCTCCAATATGCTACGAAGCTGAAAGCTTTCCCAGGTAACCCTGCCTACGACTGTGTTTTTAACCCACCTCTAAAAACTGTTTATGAAAAACACGAAAACAAAACTCCTCCATTTGGCATTCGTATTGCACCACATTTAGCTAATCTTAATATTGATTTGGAAACGATAAAACCTGTTACATCTGTAAAAGTTCCACCCTGGGAACTTCTAAAACCTGAATTTAATTTTGATCTTCGAAAACATAAAAAGACTGAAACAAATCATTTGCTCATTCAACAGGACTATTGTGAAATTAAATCTAAATACCCTGATTTTCTGACTGTTTATACAGATGGTTCTAAAGATGGTGATAGCGTTGCGTCTGCTGCTATCTTGGGTAATAGCACTTCCACCCAACGCCTCCCATCTTCTGCTTCCATTTTTACAGCTGAAGCAAGAGCCATCATTTTAGCCCTTCGTTTAATTGATGCTTCAGAGCACGCACAATTCTTTATCTGTTCTGATTCTCTCGCTTGTCTTTTGGCAATTGAGAACTGCAAACTAAAACATCCATTAATTAGTAAAATTGTTTACATGATTCACCAATTGATGAGAGGTGGTGCAGAATTGATTTTCCTATGGGTACCCAGTCATACTGGTATTCATGGGAATTCAGTCGTGGACAGGGTTGCGAAGGAAGCCCTTCGCAAACCAATTTCTAAATGTTATATTCCCTATTCGGACTGCAGAAATGCAATCCGTATATATGTTCAAAGTTTATGGGATGAGGTTTGGGCTGCCGCTGAGCACAACAAACTTCATGAGTTAAAACCACAGCTTGGGGAGAATCATGCTTCATTCCGATGCCGTCGAGACCAAGTGGTCATCACTAGATGTCGTATTGGACATTCTAGAGTCACTCATGGCCACTTGATGACACAAGAGAAGGAGGCACCTGTGTGCATCCCTTGTGACTCTCCGTATTCGGTGAAGCATGTTCTCCTTGACTGTGTTGATGTAGCTCCAATACGTGTGAAGTATTTCACCTGTGCTTCTATGCACGATTTGTTCAGCGGCACTCCAAACGATGCCATCATCCACTTTCTTAAGGAAGTTGGATTGTATGCAAAATTATAGTTTTGTTGTTTTTTAAATATTTTACTATTTATAAACATTTAATTTGTTTCACCTGATAATTTTGTATGTTCTATTTACAATTGTCGTTTGATAATATTAGTTTTAGCTTTTACTTAAATTATTTTAAGTGTTTACTTTTATTTATTTATTAGCAATAACGATTTGTTTTAGTCTCGGTCTTTTGACTTAGTTTTACTTTAAAGATTTATTAAGTTATAACATGTTTTTGTCCCGATGATGGCTGCAATATCGCCGACGGGACATAAAGCAGATACCAATCAATCAATCAATCAATCTATTCAAAACATTCGTAATGCTAGTAGATATCTTGGCTTCTACTGAAAGGTTAGATTTAAAATTCGGTTCACCGCTTCAGTGCAACTTAAATAGTAAGCTTTGTTTCGTTGTAAAATTTAAATGAAAACTTTCAACATTCTTGAAGAGATTCAGCATCAGGTTGGTGCCAACTCGAGGATGTTGTTGCAACTTTCACAAAGACTAAGCACACTACATACCCAGCCCCAGGATGAACAAGAAAACCTGGAAGAAGTAGAAGGGCAATTGTCAGTAAAAGCAACAGAGGAACTGGGACGCCTGGAGACCTCCCTGAGTAGTGAAAGATTTGAGAGAAAATTGGTAAGTTAATTTTTTTTGTTTATAAACAACTTTGTTTCTCTAAACAAAACTATCGCTTCATTTAGTCTTATGATCACCAAATTTTAATGACAGAAATGTCTTAATCAAACAGTTTTATGTCACTTTTTAAATTTTACGAAAAAATGACATTTTCTGAAAAACCACGAAAAAAGTTTGTTTGCCTTAAATCTCTGATATACAGTTTTTAACAACCCAATTTAATCATTACTGAACAGAAAGTTTATTTCCATGTGGTTTTAAAGAGAAATTAGCATTTTGAAATAAACATGATAAGAAAGGTTTGGTCACAAATACCTCCCTTTACATCCCATCATTGATGTCAGTTAGCTGGTAAATACCACAATGTGATGATGACATTTCTTTCACCACCTAAACTTATAAAAATATGAACCATCCTTTGCAAACACTGTAATATGAAAGTTATATTTATTATATGAATTGAGTTTGTGTTGCCAGTTGTTGTTAATTTGTTTTTTATGCAATTTGTGTTTTGTTTTAGCTATTTTCCTAGTGTTTAATTAAATAAATATTTGAATTCCTACAAGGTAAATAAACTAGTCTATCCAACTTCTATGAATATATAAGATTGATCATTCGAGTTCGGTTAGTTAGTTAGTTATTGATTTACTCCCAAGCAGCACGATTTCGGCTATATCCGGGAGATGAACATGAAAGTGGTGATATAATGAACATGAAATGATGATGAAGTGGAGGAAATGGGGACACAAGGCCAATCGGGTAGGAGAGTTTTGACTGCCACTGGAAAAAGGAGTGATGGGTAGGGACGGGAAATTTAGCCTCCTGCATGGAGATCCTACGGGTCGTACTCTTACCGAGACCTGCAGCAGGGTTCTTTTACGTGCGAGGAACGTGACATTTTTCCCCAACACGGTGCACCACTATGGTTTGCGGTCAGGTTTTCCGCATTATCGCCTGACGACCCCGCATCTCTCGATGTCAGGGCTGCCCCATTCAACCACCTGGGGCACACATCCCAGTCGCTTTTTTTGGGCTAAGCGGCCTGACCCGATGTCATGTTTCTGAGCGCTCTTTAGCAGGTCGGGTTTTCTAGATTTCGTTTGACCTATTAATCAATCAAAACTGTAAAAGATTGACCTTTCAAATGGGGGAAAGTGGTAAAACTTTTTCGTCGGTTTGATAGAAAAGTTCCTAACATAAAAATGTATGCTTTAACTTCCTCGCTCATATTTGCCAAATTCCAAATATAATTGGTTTTAAACGTTATTTTGTTTAACATAGGTAAATTCTCCTTATGAAGTAATGTTATGTTCCACTTATTGACTTCTATTTTATTAATTGTATTGGTCAATGGACAATCAAAAAGGTAAACATGGCCATAAAATCTCCCTACTTGTCAAAGTTGTTTGGGTGAAAAAGTGTTTCTTTAATATGTTTATTTTTAATATGACATTAATACAAGTACAACAACCATTTTTTTCACCGCTCATTTTAAAGATTTGTTTTGCGAGTCATGTTATATTTTATTTTTTCATAAAAAGCACGTGTTGGCGATCGTATTTATTTATACTCTCTCAAAAACTATTGGTTAAAAGTTTGACAAAAACATTATCCTTAAAAGGTAAAATCCTCGACCTGTTTAGTGGACTTTTACCGAAAACCTTAGCGCTGCTGCGGGCCTATTCGCCACCCGGAACCCGCACGGGTTGCAATATTAAAAAAAAAACATTCAAGATTGTGAAACAAAATGTAGGACGTGACTTTTTGGTGAAAGAAGAATGTAAAAATTCAATGTTGAATTATTTTATGTTACCTGAATTTAGATGGTGCCACATGATGCCTACACCAGTTTTGGTTACATTTGCTGTGATCTCCGAAAATATGGGGAACTATTGTACCTAAATCTTGTTTTATGAGATCTTTCTTCCCCTGGTCCCGTGCGGGGCCCGGGTGGCGAATAGGCCCGCAGCAGAGCCTAGCTTGTCGTAAGAGGCGACTAAGGGTCTTGGGATTCTGACGTCGGGTCAGTGCTCAGCCCACAGAGCGACCAAGTGTGTACCCTAGGTGGGTGAATAGGGTAGCCCTCGTCCGTGGGGGTTGTCAGGTCTATAATACGGAAACCCTGACCGCCGACCATAGTGGGCCAACGTGTGTGGAGAGTGCCACGCTTCATGCACGTAAAAGACCCCTTTGTGGACCGCCCAGTAGTGCACCACATAGGCAAAATTTTCCGCCCCTACCCACCTCTCCCCTTTTTCCTGTGGTTCTTCAAAATTTACCGGTCCTTTGTTTCCCACCCCATCCCCATATTTCATTTATCATCATCATTTCATGTTCATTTTATCATCCTTTTCATGTTCATCGCCTGTAAATAACCTATATAGCGTTGCACGGGCGTAAAACACCAACTCACTCACTCACTCATTCTTCCCCTGGTGCTTGGATATGATATACATAAAGCAGCGTACAATATATGCTATCACATTTGCTGTTTTCAACTGTTTGTGAGTCTTGGCAAGACTATAGAGCTTCTTTGACAAGTTTTTCTTGACATGCGTGATCAAGTACACTATTTATTATGTTAAGAACAAAAACTAATTATGTAGTAGAATGTGCAAGGAATAAAATAAAAAAAAACTTCACCAAGAAAGATAAAGGACCTTTTCAGAATGAAAATGAAACGAGGCTGGCAGATGACTCCATACAGAAAGATAAAGGACCTTTTTAGGGCCAAAATATTTTGATGATTTTTCGTTATTTTTAGAATGTTATATTTAAGATTTATTTAAATGCACAAACATTGAATTTTTTAATAAAAGTTTTAATCCCAGATATTTTTACATCATTTTTTATCACAGTGCAAATAATTTGGTGGGTCAGATATTGCTTTAATTTTATTCCTTTAAAAAGTTTCCTCTTAGTCGAGCACATTGATGTTTTTGAAATAAATGAAATTTTCGATGCAAAAGGGCCTTAATCATGAGATATGATATGTTTTTATAAACTCATTCAAATCCAATACCATATACAAGATTAAAGACTTGTGAAATTTTGATTTTTGGGTGCTTTGATCCCTTATAACTAGTAAATAGTAATAACAATAATACTGACCAATTTGATTCATATATCGAGGGGTCAGTGCCAAAAAGTATTATCTCAATTTTTTATGAATTTCACTTTTTATGAAGAAAACAATCACCATCCTTCAATAAATAACCTGTAAAATTTTTAGACTGATTAGTTAATAAATTAGTTAGTTATTGATAAAAACTAAATAGTATGATCTGTTTACTTATGTTGAGACAAAACACCAGACAGTATTTTATCCAGATAATATGCCATGGTAAACCATTCTTCACTTTTCATTAGAATGTATCAATCATTAAAAGATAATATCTGCTGTGTATCAAATTACTTTTTCTCATTCTCAGATTGTTTTTGTAAGTATCATTTGCTGATAAGGAAAACCAATTATAAATTGTTTTTCCAGTGGCAGTCAGAACTCCCCTACCCGATTGGCCTTGTGTCCTCATTTCCTCCACTTCATCATCATTTCATGTTCATTGCATCGCCACTTTGTAGAGTATTATAAATCCTTCATGCTATCTTTGAGTTGTTCTTTAGAACTGTGCTCTAGAAGTCTTGGGCTGAACGATATGTCAACCCTCATATAAGGCGGCCAGTGCTCTTGGCCATCCTCAGTCCCTCTAGAACAGTATTGAAATGATATTTAATGTTACTAAGTCTCCTAATCTCCATAATGGTAGATCACGACCCTGGGCGCGGCCATCTTGATTGATTTCATCTGCTGCATTCTGGGATCGCGTACTGCCATATAAAGTAGCACGATCGTTGTCTGCCCTGATATAATCCTTTTACGATCTAGATTGTTTCATAAGTCTTGCCAGATCCATCCTCTGGCATCATTAGGGAACGAAAATATACTTTTCGAAAGTTTTTCCTTCAATCGGATCAAAGTCCAAATTTCTGCCATGACAACGTGTTTCACGTTATATGTATTGATAGTACAAAAAAGTAATTAACTTGTTAGCAATAAACTCTCTGACTTGGCAGTCTAAATATAAATATAAAGTGGTACACAAAAGAGAGTTCCTTAGGAAACCCATAAGATCCGTTAAGCGGTCTCAGAGGAGTTGCAATCACAAAAGTGTAATGGACGGACGGACGAAGCCCCCCCCCCCTTTGTTGGCTGTAAAAATAAAGCATTCGGCAAGAGAAAACGCCTATTATAATGATTGAAATATTGTGCCAATACATGGTCAGTATGCATGCTTTCTGTCAAATAACCTGAAAACAGACAAATGTTTCATAATATTTTCATGTTTTAGAAGTTTGCACCTACGTAGACCAGGCTGTTTGTTCATGAAATCTTAATTTTACTATCAATTAAGTATAAATCAGTGGAAAAATGCATGGTTTACATGTGCGCGGGCCTTTGAAAAATAACAAAATAGGTATGAAAATTTCACATTTTTCTTCCTTACTTTTGACCCATATTAGGCCACTATCAGTTAAAAAAATAATAGTTAAAATTATGGTAAATCAAACCCATAATAAAAAAAAAAAACCATTCAACTTGAAATTGAATTATTTCTATTTACTCAGGATGCTGCTTGGGAGTAAAGCAATAACTAACTAACTAACTCAGGATTTTATTTTAACAACATTAGGGGGCCAAATACGGCCCTTATCATACCTTGTAGACCCAAAGTAGAATGAGTGTAACGTATCATTGTCGGTTGTACTCAGCTACAGAACTGTGGTGGGTTTGAATTACTCCGACAGACAAAAGAAGCAAAGGTGTACCAAAGGGGTAATCAGTATCATAAAACCGTGAAGACAAAGACAAAACCAGCAGACAAAAAATCATCACAACAAAACAAACCACATTACAACATAAAACACACACACATAACAACAAAACCGCATTCAGCAACGCGAACTCAAGTCGAAACGAGAGTGAACTCAGGTGATCCGGAAGAGTAAGCAGTTCCTGCCACACTAGAAATATGTGGTTAATTGATTGCGACTTGTCTGTGAAAAGTCTAAAGGCATTCTTAGGATATCAGGCATAATTGTATGCAAGTCCCATACAAAAAAGCTTATCGGGTAATCGGGTAGGAGAGTTTTGACTGCCACTGTAAAAAAAGGGGTGATGGGTAGGAACGGGAAATTTTGCCTCTTGCATGGGGATCCTAGGGGTCCTACTCTTACCGAGAGGAACCTGACATTTTTCCCAAACACGGTGCACCACTATGGTTTGCGGTCAAGTTTTCCGCATTATCGCCTGACGACCCCGCATCTCTCGATGTCAGGGCTGCCCCATTCAACCACCTGGGGCACACACCCCAGTCGCTTTGTGGGCAAAGTGGCCTGACCCGATGTCAGGTTTCCGAGCGCTCTTTAGTGGACTTTTACCTACAAGGTTAGTGCTGCTGCGTGCCTATTCATCTACAAGAAATTCTGAAAGAGGCTTTTGAAACTATATAAAACATGTGTAATAAATGTTTGAGATGGGGCATTATGTATTTTGGACACATTAATGTTGCAATTCTTTTAATCATGTTAATTATAAAAGCAAACATGTACATATAATGGTACTCTTATTGCCCATTTTCTGTCATATTTGTAGGTGTGTGTTAATGGTAACATTGTTTATCAATGGTGTTCACAGCCCATATACAACAGACGGATGCATTCTGGTGATCTAATGTTTTCCTCTTCGACAGGAAGTAACTTTCAGAAAGTTTCAATGTTGTGCCATTTCTTGAAATTCCAATTTTTTTTTAGAAATGAGGACATACCTCATTCCAGCAATGGACATTTATTTGTTGCAGCACCAAGATGGGCATTTGACTTTTCTTCAGATATTGTAAACAGTTCCAAAACTAGTGAAACTTGTGGAATTTCCCGCTCTTGAAACCTGTGAAAATTAAAGGAAGATAACATTTCAAAGTGCTAGTGAAAAATGAAAAGGGAAATCTGAAAAACAAGAATGATAAAATGTATCCAAATGTAGCCAGACACTACGAGATGAATCCAAGTAGCCAAAATTCTAACATTGCCTAAGAAATCAGCAGTTAGAAGAGTCGAGTGGGGGAAACTGGTTAATGCTGGTGATTATTAACACAATTATGACGTATATATAATGCAGGGAAGGGGGAGTTATTCCTAAATACCGATCTTCCAAAACAAGACCATCTTGAAATAGTAACATGCTATTTTTGTCGAGAGATGTATCGGCGATCAGAATTGTGGCGACATTTTAAAACATGCCAAACAAAGCTGAATTCTGAAGAACAAAGCTCAATATCAAAACTTAAACCAGTTGCAAGTGGATTAAACTGTGATTCCCAAGAATTTCAAGAAAACGTCATTTTTATTTCGAACACCCGTGAATACTCTATAGACTGATTACAGAGAGCTGGATAGAAACTAGCTACATAAAATGATTGACAGTTTTCAGAGCACTGAGAAGGTCATTAAATTCCTATGATATCCTACAGTGGAATGTCAGCAGAGGGTTATTCACTATGATAACAAACAGATGTTAAATTTTATTTCACTAAATGGATTAAATCAAAGAATTAAATATCAATACAATAAGCAGTTTTTATTTACAAGATATATGCATTGATTAATAGAATGTGCAATGAAAATAACAATAGACCAGGAAAACACAAAATTTACAATAACGAAATAAATAATAAACCTGTTTCTCATTTATCTTCTATAATTATGTCTCCCAAACGAAGTTTGGAGACATGTTGTTTTTGCTCAGTTCTTATTATTCTTATTATTATTATTAAGGTCTTTCCCTTCCACAGAAGGAAAGACCTTACTGTATTTCTTATGGTTATTATTATTATTTTTCTTCTTCTTTTCCGCGGTCATTTGACGAAAAGTGTCGCGACATATCTTTTGGATACTTAGTACCATTATTCGGTCATACGAATACTTGCCTAAACCCATGCTTTGAAACCGATCTATTTTTAGTAACGGAGTTATCTGCCCCAGACCGGAAAACCTTGTTTGCAAAATTACTCAAAAACTATAACCGTTATCAAAAAACTAAAGAGTGGAAAATGTCATTTGACTCCTAGGGATGATTTGTAGACCAAAAAAAAAATTTCCGAACAACTTCCTGGTTACGCGTTTTTGAGTCGAAACCTGTCGCGACGCATCAAATTTTTTTCTTCAAAACGGTTACTCCTAGAGACTTGGGACCTTTACCAATCATCCTAAGTGACATATATTACATCTAAAAATGTCAAGGTCAAAGGTCAAATCTCAAGGTCAGAGGTCATGGTACACCTTGTTTGCAGTATAGCTCAAAAACCATACAAAATTGAAGCAGACATGTAATGGGGAAAATACTCATCTCAATTAGACCTTTATTTGATATAAAGGGTCGAACACTGTACGACAAACCGTTTTCGAGTTATGGCCCTTAACGCGTTTCAGCTTATCTGTTTTTGGTTTATAACTTTTAAACCGTCAGAGATGATATAGTAAACATATGGGTTTTTTGTGACCGTCATTATGGGCCCTTCATTTTAAGACCAAAGTCGAATGGTTACGGGCAGCCATTTTCAAAATGGCTGACACTGTAATCAGTTTTTATGAAATAACACTTAAACCGTATAAAATTGAAGCGGACAATACATGGAAAAAATGTTCGCCATGTCGAAATCTACAAAAAGGGTTTCAGGTGCGAAAGCGTAAAACTTGTCGTTTTTGAGTTATTGCCCTTGATTCGTATTTTTAAAATGATTTTTTGTTTATAACTTTTTAACCATAAAAGATGGTGAATGAAACATAGGGTTTATTTGAAAGAAGATAAAATTACCTACAATTTGAACCCAAACAGTACATGATTCGGTTGAACGGTTCCAAAATGGCGGCCAAAACAAGTTTTGCGAAACACGTTTTTTGCCAATAACTTGAAAACCATAACAGATAGTATAGTAAACATGTATACTTAAATGAATCAGAATGCAAAGAGCTACAATTTGAGTCCAAGGTCAAAGGTCATAGGTCAAGGTCATTCCCTAGCAACAAGGTAACCTTAATGAAAAGTCCATAGCAACCTTACATATTCTTATACCAGACTACTTTCTGAGTTTAGATGTAAGTTTTTTTTCAACCGAAAGTGATATTTAGTCCATAGCAACCGACATAAAAGTCCTTAGCAACCATACTTTTTTTTACTCTAGGCCCCCTGATCTTCATTCTGGAGCCTATATCACAATAATTGGCAACGTCTTGTCATAAACAAAGTGACTCAAATGTCTTTAGTACTTGTATAAAATACCATAACAAAAACATAAGACAGGGAAAGACCTCACATTTGTTCTCTGAACAAATGACTTTTTAATTATTATTATTTTTCTTCTTTCCGGGCGCGTTTTTTCGAACACTTGTCTGCGGCGTTTCTCAGAAACGGATAGACGGAATCGCTTGATATCATATGACTTGATAGGCCAATATTCCTAGATGATCCTCCCGAAAAAAAATTTTCAATATGTTGGAGGGAACATATATTTTGGGGGTCTCAAAAGGGGGTGGGGTTTTGCAAAATTTTACTATAGAATTCTATGGGAAAAGTGATTATAACTTGATAATGTGTGATCTTAAACTTGGAAATACTGTGTTACCTCAGATATTTAAATGTTCATACCTGGCCACATTTAGTGGTGATGTATTATGTAATACCCTCGGCTTCATTGTCTTAAGGGGGGTCATGCCCCGCCCCCTCAAATGACAAAATACTAAATATTCTGAAAACCATTGAGATCCCCACCCTATAACCATATATATTATTACTCCTTATGATAAGACGAATTATTTGGTACCAAAGGGGGTCTGAGGGGGGGTCATGCCCCGCCCCCTCAAATGACAAAATACTAAATATTCTGAAAACCATTGAGATCCCCACCCTATAACCATATATATTATTACTCCTTATGATAAGACGAATTATTTGGTACCAGAGGGGGTCTGAGGGGGGGTCATGCCCCACCCCTCAAATGATAGAATACTAAATAACTTGAGTTATTAGGGGAACCCCTGCCCAAATTTTTTTCATGAGGTTCTAAAAATGCATTTAAAGGCATTTCCAGGATTTTGCTTTTGCCTGGGACTTATGTAAAACTTGCATTTTTAGGGAAACCCCTGTCCAATTTTTTTCCAGGAGGTTTTAAAAATGCATTTAAAGGCATTTCCAGGATTTTGCTTACTCTTGGGACTTCTGTAATACTTTGATTTACAGGGGAACCCCTGCCAAAAATTTTCCCATGAGGTTCTAAAAATGCATTTAAAGGCATTTTCAGGATTTTGCTTACCCCGGGACTTCTGTAAAACTTGTATTTTTACATGTAGGTAAACACCCTGCGCAAATTTTTCTCATGTGATTAATGGGACTTCGTTTGGGAGACATTCGAAACTGCATCCAGTTTCAATTATACCTTGTATTTTGTTTATATTTGCATTTTAGTAGCTTAATTATCAGAGATATTCATATACATGTACTAGTAAGAGGTTAAGCTTTATTTATATTTCTATTTTCTTAAAAACTTAAATAAATAATAATTTCTTATAATATGTATATGTTAATAAGAAACATCAAGATAAAAGTTTTTGTAAGTCTGAGAAAAAAGGCTATTAAGTATTAAAATAAACATTTTTTCCAGATACTTGGAATGCATACAATCTACCACATTACATTTGAAGTACTAATTTACTAATTATGCACCTTATTTCAATTGAGCTACTTTTTTCCATTCCTGAGAATATATTTATGATTTTGATTAAAAAAAATAAAATGTCTCAAACTCTACAATTCATCAGTATTTCATATTTATACATGTAGATAAAAAATGCATGAATACAAAATTGTATCCAGAATATCTTACATATTTCTAATAAAATTAAAAAAAAACAGTTCAATCTTAGTGTGACAAACCCAAGAAGAGACAAACTAATTTGAGGAATTACAAAGAAAAAATACAAAAAGTACATATCATATAATACACCGCACGTTCAACTCCTTTCAAAGTCACAACTAAAATACTCATTTTTACAAAGTTGCAAACTTTTCTGTGCAATTCAAGCCTAAGTAAAGTTTGTATAATTTCTTTCGCAAAAATGACAATGTCACATATATTTAATCCTTTATCAAATGTCAAAAGTTCAGAAAATTGATGATAATGCTATAAATGTTTTTGATGTTCCATACATCTACAAAATCACAGCTTCTTTGCTGACTTCTTCATCTTTCTGAAAATATATAAATTAAAATCATTTATAGTTTTATTTGAATTTCTCGAATTTATAATCTTTTCTTTTGTATACATATATGGGTTATTATTAAGTTTAAACAATTAAGAAGGTGTGACATCTTTTTGATTAAAATTTCTCATTGTAAATGTCCTGTTCATGGTTAAGTTTGAGTTTGTTACAGAAAATTGTGCATTAATTCATTGTAAAGTTCAACAAGCTATATTTGCAAATAACATATATAATGGTATCCTTGATCAATGCCTTTCCAATCATCTATACTAAAATGAAATCTAACAATATATTTACTCCATATTACCTTGGAGTGGAAAATTTAGGTTGTCTTTTACTGCTGCCAGACTTCTGTGGGGTAACTGCACGTGACCTTTTCTTTGATTTGTTTTTTGTCAAGCGAGCATTCTTGATCTTCATTGCCAGTTCTGCCTCTGGGATTTTTATTAGTGACTGTCTATCCTCGGTTCGCAGCTCTTCTCCAAGATTGTATATAACCTCTCCTGCTGGTGTTTTAAACAGACATCCCTTAGATAGAAAATCAGGGAGGTCAGCTGAGTGATTATAACACGTTAGTAAATAATCTATTTGGCATTGTGTAAGCTTGCATAGTTTTTTCAAAGGTCCAGTGGGTGGCATCCAAGATTGTGGGTGTCTAAATTCTGCTTTGTTTGGTAGTTTGATGGTTAACTGTCGGATCTCATCCATTGTCAGGGCTTCATGGTTAAGATTACTTGGACAGTATAGCTTTTTCATTAATAAGAGGTAGACATCTTCATTTATTGTACAGGTTGAGACTTCATCAGTAGGTGTGTAGGTAAAATTAACTAGATTTGTAAGGAGCTGCTGATCTGTGGTTATAGTTGTTAAAATGCATTCGTGCGATATACCGTGGAAGTTTGGTAAGTAGTAATTTGAGACATTTCAGCTTCACCTTTTCTTTGTTTTATGTGGTCCAGTGTTTCAGCGGGCTCAAATCCGTTGACTTTACTAAATCTAGCTCTCACTGGTGTAGCAAACCGTTGACAATGGCAGTTCGGCAAATTGCCACATGTACAGTGTTGGCTGTTGGCCTCACTATCTATGTCTTAAATGAGATCTTCCCTCATATTCAACTCCATGATGTTTTTTTCCAAGATAAGAGCTGATCAGTTTCTTTCCTGTTGTTGTACTAGTTACTGCAAGTTTGCTTAGCCGATCATCACTTATCACCTCTTTCTCGTCTTTCAAATGTGTGATGGTAACTTTCTCAACTTTTTGTCGTTTTTGTCTGGTCAGAAATTTAAAGTCATCTGGGGTAAAGCTGTATTTTTCTTCGCAAATAACTATATGCCGCAAACTGGGTAGTTTCTTCAAAATTGGTTTTAACACTCCATTTTGCAAATACTTTATGTATTGCTGGCCAGATGTTCCACAGTTTTTAAACTTGACGCCAGCAAATTCTACGACTGATGCAGTTGTTTTAGATGCTATGTCGTCTGGGATAGTAGAAAAGTTTGTCATCAAAAAGTTTTCAAATTGAAGGTACCTTTCTTGGTCATCACTGTCGGGTCCAGTTGGTTCAATTGGCCTTATTCTTGCTTAAAGACATCTTTGAATCAGGCTAGACAATGCTTTTCGGACGCCAGCTGACTTGTTGGTTGTTGATTTTGAGCAATTTGGCTTTACAACAGCTTGACAAAGATTCATTTTTGAGCTCATACAGTCTACAATTTTTGATAATTGTCCAACTTTTTTACTTCGCAACTCTTCATCTCTTTGCAGTTGTGTTTTTGTTGTAGCGACCTTAAATCTTGATCTGTTGATCGTCACGCTTTGCCCTTTTTTCACCCTGTTAACTAGTTGCTTTGGACCTGTCATTTCTACAGGATCAGGTATGGCCACTTCTCCAAACATCTGTCTTTCGGCTGCATACTTTCGTATCAAAAACCTGCCAACATCGTATGTTTCTCTATCGAGTACAGACAAAGGCAGTTCTGGTTGTAGTGTGTCGTAAACATTTTTTGGTACTTCGTCCTTCTTTACAGACATACCTTGGTATCTTAGGACTAGCTTGACAGTTCTGTATATGTGTAACTTATATATCTTTGTGATTTTTTTCCCTAAGTACCGTTCAGCTGATTCCCAGCTTGTTTTTCATCTTCATCTGTTTCTTGTTCTTGAGTGAGTGAGTTGGTGTTTTACGCCCGTGCAACGCTATATAGGTTATTTACAGGCGATGAACATGAAAAGGATGATGAAATGAACATGAAATGATGATGATAAATGAAATATGGGGATGGGGTGGGACACAAAGGACCGGTAAATTTTGAAGAACCAAAGGAAAAAGGGAGAGGTGGGTAGGGGCGGAAAATTTAGCCTATGTGGTGCACTACTGGGCGGTCCACAAAGGGGTCTTTTACGTGCATGAAGCGTGGCACTCTTCACACACGTTGGCCCACTATGGTCGGCGGTCAGGGTTTCCGTATTATAGACCTGACAACCCCCGCGTACGAGGGCTACCCTATTCAGCCACCTAGGGTACACACTTGGTCGCTCTGTGGGCTGAGCACTGACCCGACGTCAGAATCCCAAGACCCTTAGTCGCCTCTTACGACAAGCTAGGCTCTGCTGCGGGCCTATTCACCACCCGGGCCCCGCACGGGACTTCTTGTTCTTGAGTGTCATCATTCGTGCCTAGACGCATGCGGAGAGAGTGGACCTCTTGCTGTTCATCTACTGTGCTCATTTTCAAAATTATGCTTTCCAGTGTAGACCCTGGTCGTATGCTTTTCTTTGCAATGCGATGGTCAATTTCTCTGCATGTATCTAATCCAAAGTTGACCAAACTTCCATTGTGTGGTGTACTGAAGAGTGTTTCCTTCATTTTCTTGTGAAATGGACTAGCACGGGAGTATTCATATAAAAGTCTTGTACAGAAGACTGCATAACTAGATGCTCCATTCAGGAAAGAAAACGGCAGAGAAGACTTCACACTTGCCAGCAGGATGTTGTAACCTTCTGGTCCTCCAAGTCTTTCTGCTAGATCAATGGCAATGATTTCATCACAATGTCTCATAATTTCTGTGTGCAAGCAAAAAGTTGCATTATTCTTCCTTCCTTCTTCCATGAAATTATCAAACTGTTCTCTCCATTTTTCGTCAGTCAATTGGACATTGTTTTCCATGAGGTCAATATGAAGCATGTTTCCATCAGTATCACCAAGTGACTCCATAAAAGATACCATGAAGCTGATGTGTAATGCTGTGGATAGTCGCCAGATGTTTCTTGTTGCAGTTTCTATGTTATCAATGCTTAGCAGTTTTGTCCAGTCTCTTTCCTGTTCCTCATCTTTCATATATTGTAAAATGTGAATGAGACCTGAGGTTCGATATGCTGATATTAAATTAGTTATGTTCGACTTTCTCAGATGTAAGACTGGGAATTCTGGTAAAAAGTGACGATATTTTGGGGATTTATCCATTAACTCCAATAAGTTTTTTGCTATTTTGTAATCTGGTCCAAACAAAAATTTGTCAGTGTTGCCTGGTTCTGCCTTGGTCAAAATATCATCAAATATACCTTTCAGGACATTGAAGTCATCATCCCTGCCAGATCCAGGTTTCGGGTGTCTACAAAGGAGAGCTGGTGGAATAAATTGTCGAAAAATAGTTCTCCCATGAACAACTTGATCATTACATTGGTCTAGCTGAATGTCTACTTCATTTAAAAGTCTCTCTAGTTCTGCATTGTCTTCCATATCATCTTCTTCATCTCGACTATGAAAAGTTAACACATCTTGCTGTATAGTAGTATCTGAACTATCCTGGTTTATTGTAGAAATATCAAATGTTGGATGGTTTGTTGATGTATTGTCATTCAACTTTGTGCTATTCAATCTAACCAAAGGGTTTTCGTCTATATAGTCCTCTGTTTCATCTGTGTCCTGACCATCAGATTCATTGTTAATTTCTGAAATAATTGACTCATTTAGTTTAAGAGAATCCATGGTTTTGTCAAGATCCGCAAGCTGGAAGTCATCGCTGAGTTGTAAGTCGTCTATAGATTTTTCTAACTTTTTTGTTGAGAATGCAGTTTCGATGAAACAGGAACTGTCTTTCCATAAAGTTGATGATCCCCAAATAGCTTCCTTCTCGAACTGAGAATACAGTCGATTCTCTTCATCTGATAGTTCAAACAGAGCTAATTTCCTATCATCTTCTGTGAGAGATATTGGATCTAGGCATTTACAGTTGTCGGATTGGTCACAATCTGAAGTATGCCACGATTGTACAACAGCACTGTCTTTTGGAATCCCTTCAATGTGATTGGCAGAGTACATATCTGATTGGTTCTACTTTCGCCTGGCTTAGGATCTGTTTTCATGGAAAGGTGAACTAAATTATCCATCATTAAAATCAGAAAACAGCTGTTCATTGGCACATAGTGGGTGGAAGGAGTAGTTTCCAAAAACGTATGATAAAATATTCGATGAGGTTTTAGAAATGCTTTGTAGTAACAAAGATCATCATCAGACTTTAACTTAAGCCTTCGGTCCCCAGTTTTCTGACTTTGGCTGATTCCAGATGAGGATGTGATGTTAAAGACTGTCGAAATGTTGTGGTAGGTGATTAAAAGTTCATCAGTATTAACCTCCTGTGTTAACCCACTGTATGTTCGACTTAGTGCATTCAACAAACCTTCAAAGAGTCCATAAAGTGAAGCTATCTTTGGGATGTAGACATTTTGTGGGTCATCAGAATGTCGCCTAACTGTGGCTTTGTTTATAAATGCTTTTTGAAAGAATAGTTGAAGCGGCAATGGTACCTTTGCTTTCCATTCCTGTATGACGTCAAACTGGTGGATGTTCAATGGTTCTGTTAATACTGTAGAGTATTCCCCAAAACATGTTGAGCATATGTCGCCATCATGATGTTCTTGAATATCATCTGGGGTCTCATGTATTTGTTTTACTGTAATGATGTTTGTTTGGTGTTCTCCTTTCAGCAACTTCTCTCTTGTTTTAAGTCTACCGTCTGCATTTATTGACCCTGGCTGCAGAAAAACAAGTTCTCGTATATGGATGTTATGCCCTTTGATGAGTATAGACTTCAGTAATGTAATGGTGTAATTGACTGTTGTTGTGTCCTCAGCTGTCAAATTGGATTCTAAGAATATGTGGACACCTTTTCCATGACTACATGATTTCAAACAATCAACCACCAGTATGTTAGAAAAGTGTATTTCTAACACCTGTTCTAGGTATACTTTTATTTTTTTCTCTTAAAACTCTGGTCTGTGCTTTGTACCAACATCTAAAAGAATATTGTCCATTGCCTCAGATGCATTTTTTCTTGAGGTATTTGATTGGCATACTTTAAGGGCCATTGCATTTAATTTGCTTCCGTACTCAGCCATTTTTTTCGTCATTTCCAAAAACTGGAATTTCTTCTCAAGTATGGTTTCAAACTTTGCTCTGTCTGTTACATCTGAAAATTGTTGAAAATGGAGCTCAAATATTTGAATCTGATACCATTGGTCAGCGGTGAAGTAGCTTTTGTATCTTTCTTGCAAAAACAACAGACCATTTTCATCTATGACGATTTTCCTTCCTGTCAAGTTATTACTCCAGAGCCCATTGTCAATTATTGCACGGTAGAGTTCTTCAGTGGATTTTGAGTACAATGTGTTGTCTGGAGATTCATATTTAGACGTTTTATATTGGAGATATGATATGATTTCTTCACAGAGTAATTTACAGATTTTGAAATCGAAATGGTGAAAAATGTACCTATAAAATGAGGCTTCAGATATTTTCTCTGTTGTGTTTCTATGATTTGAATGGTTTTGTATTTCTCCGCATATGTTTGATTTTTTTATTGTCTTCTTTTTGTCCTCCTGTGATTTGTTTACTTTAAGAAATTTTACAAGGTTGTCTGATGATATGTATCGTATGGTGCCATCCTCCTCGAAAGGTACTGACTGTAGGAGTGATTGGATCCTTTCATTATTTGCCTGAAATGTAAAAGTATATCCTTTTTTCCTGTTTCATATTGAGTTACTTAATTTGTAAATTTCAATACCGTCAGTTTTGCTAATTCTTCATATTGTTATATTGTTTATTTTCATGTTATGTTGTGGATCATGTTTTATATGTTGCACATGTATGCTTAGCCTTTCGGGGATTTTTTTTGTATTTTATTTTTCGTTGTTAACAGTATAGTGATAATAGTATTTTTTTCTGTGTCTGAAATTTAATATCTTGTATGCATGATGTTCTTTTTCCCCCCATTTCTTTAGAATTACAATTTCTTTTGCTTTTACCCCCCCTTTTTTTGGATTTGAAGGAAGGGGTAATTGATTTTTTTTACTTTTTGTAAGATTCTGAATATTCTTTAAAAAAAACTTACCATGGTTGGATTAAATTATTCAGTCACTTTAGCATTCTCTGTTCAAGCAGGGGTCAAGGCATCAAGAAAAATCTGTAAAAATAATATTTACATGCACTATGTGTTTGATATGAAAGCCTCTAGTTTTAGAGAATTTAAATAATGTCCCCTGATTATAATAATTTATTTTTATTTTAATTATGGGTATTAATTGCTTATAAACATAAATGAAAATTAATTTTAAATTGACATAATAAGTAAAATAAATTGTTTTAATAAAATTAGTGACATATTTATAAAAACATATAGAGTTAAATACCCTATTGTATAGAACAGTATCAAATGACAAAACTAGTTAACTATCCCAATGATAGTTCTTAGAGCTATGCTAAATGTTCTCAGGAGGAGGGTGGGGGTGGGTGTATAATAATCAAATAATTATTAAACTTAAACATGTTGAATAGTACTGTTAATGATAATGAACACATTAAGTTCTAAAAATGTTTATATCATAATTGTAGGACATTCTTTGGGGGGTGGGTAATGGAAGAGCATTTTGATTTGTAAAATATATATGTGTGTTTTATGAAAAAACAATAATAAAAATATAAGAACTTACCATTTCTTGAAACTTCATTGATACTGGATATTGATCCTCAAGAATATTTCACTATGTCTATAAATTGTGATCACCAACATCAGCCAAAAGAAACTTAGACAATATGATGAATATTATTGGAAGCATGGAGAAAGATTTACGAGGTAGAAAAGATGCTGAAAAGAAACGACACCGAGAGTACCTTGGTCATTTACCAAGATATGTAACCTCAAATGAACTTAAAACATTTGTTTCAGTGACTGCAGGAATCAAGAGAAAGTACATGTCTGATGATTACCTGACTCAAAAACCCTGAAAAATCCGCAAGGATTCCACAACAGTAAATATAAAGGAACAAATTTCTGATGTCTACTCACAAGCCAGCCAAACTGCGCCAGATAAAAAAGAGCAGTGAGTTTGAAAGGTGGGTCATGTAGTTCATATAACTTTGAAAGGTGGTTCATGTAATTCATGTAACTTTGAAAGGTGGTTCATGTAATTCATGTAACTTTGAAAGGTGGTTCACGTAGTTCATGTAGTGCAAAAAGAAATTCTTAGCCAACAAAATACAACTTTTTCTTTACCAACAAAACTTTTTCTTTATTTATGTGGGTCGCTATTACTTAGTGTATAGGGTCTATTAACACTTAGAGTCTATTAAAAAAGTTTCTCAATATGTAATAAAATATGTAAAAAATAAGTAACTGTATAGTTTCTATAGGGTCGAAGGGCCCCTTAAAGCCTTTAAGGTGAAAAAAATGTCGGCCCTTTAAGGTGAAAACCAGAACTATTGAATAAAACTACTGAACAGAATTAAACTATTAAATTATACTTGTTATGAATACTTAGGGTGTCCTGCATCAAAATTCCTGTATCAAACTTGTTTACTGAAAGAAACCATTAACTGCAACTACAACTACTGAACTATTAACTGCAACTACTGAACAGGATTACGGTACCTATTAAATGCAACATGGTATGAATATTAACTGCAAAATTACAAATACCAAAACGCAGATATAAACGGTTAATTTGGATATGCTATATATCGATATTTCAAGGAGTTACCTCTCATCAGTAGCATTTAAACCAAAACATTGGAAGGTCAAAATCCAAAACAGTTGAAAGCGAAAAGTACTCAAAACCAAAACGTTCGAACAAGGAAGCCAAATCCAGCACCGAGGATATCGACCATGTGCATTACAAGGAAAGAAACCTGGTGTTTTCATCAATTTTGAATTTAACAATCGGAAATTTCAGCGACAATATATTAGAAATTTTATGGTAATTCGTGTCAGACAAGTCTGACTACCAGGCTTGTGATTACCCTCGGGGACCTCTGGTCCACCAGCAGCGGTTATCGCCCAGTGGTTTCAAAATTACAAATACCAAAACGCAGATATAAACGGTTAATTTGGATATGCTATATATCGATATTTCAAGGAGTTACCTCTCATCAGTAGCATTTAAACCAAAACATTGGAAGGTCAAAATCCAAAACAGTTGAAAGCGAAAAGTACTCAAAACCAAAACGTTCGAACAAGGAAGCCAAATCCAGCACCGAGGATATCGACCATGTGCATTACAAGGAAAGAAACCTGGTGTTTTCATCAATTTTGAATTTAACAATCGGAAATTTCAGCGACAATATATTAGAAATTTTATGGTAATTCGTGTCAGACAAGTCTGACTACCAGGCTTGTGATTACCCTCGGGGACCTCTGGTCCTCCAGCAGCGGTTATCGCCCAGTGGTTTCAAAATTACAAATACCAAAACGCAGATATAAACGGTTAATTTGGATATGCTATATATCGATATTTCAAGGAGTTACCTCTCATCAGTAGCATTTAAACCAAAACATTGGAAGGTCAAAATCCAAAACAGTTGAAAGCGAAAAGTACTCAAAACCAAAACGTTCGAACAAGGAAGCCAAATCCAGCACCGAGGATATCGACCATGTGCATTACAAGGAAAGAAACCTGGTGTTTTCATCAATTTTGAATTTAACAATCGGAAATTTCAGCGACAATATATTAGAAATTTTATGGTAATTCGTGTCAGACAAGTCTGACTACCAGGCTTGTGATTACCCTCGGGGACCTCTGGTCCACCAGCAGCGGTTATCGCCCAGTGGTTTCAAAATTACAAATACCAAAACGCAGATATAAACGGTTAATTTGGATATGCTATATATCGATATTTCAAGGAGTTACCTCTCATCAGTAGCATTTAAACCAAAACATTGGAAGGTCAAAATCCAAAACAGTTGAAAGCGAAAAGTACTCAAAACCAAAACGTTCGAACAAGGAAGCCAAATCCAGCACCGAGGATATCGACCATGTGCATTACAAGGAAAGAAACCTGGTGTTTTCATCAATTTTGAATTTAACAATCGGAAATTTCAGCGACAATATATTAGAAATTTTATGGTAATTCGTGTCAGACAAGTCTGACTACCAGGCTTGTGATTACCCTCGGGGACCTCTGGTCCACCAGCAGCGGTTATCGCCCAGTGGTTTCAAAATTACAAATACCAAAACGCAGATATAAACGGTTAATTTGGATATGCTATATATCGATATTTCAAGGAGTTACCTCTCATCAGTAGCATTTAAACCAAAACATTGGAAGGTCAAAATCCAAAACAGTTGAAAGCGAAAAGTACTCAAAACCAAAACGTTCGAACAAGGAAGCCAAATCCAGCACCGAGGATATCGACCATGTGCATTACAAGGAAAGAAACCTGGTGTTTTCATCAATTTTGAATTTAACAATCGGAAATTTCAGCGACAATATATTAGAAATTTTATGGTAATTCGTGTCAGACAAGTCTGACTACCAGGCTTGTGATTACCCTCGGGGACCTCTGGTCCACCAGCAGCGGTTATCGCCCAGTGGTTTCAAAATTACAAATACCAAAACGCAGATATAAACGGTTAATTTGGATATGCTATATATCGATATTTCAAGGAGTTACCTCTCATCAGTAGCATTTAAACCAAAACATTGGAAGGTCAAAATCCAAAACAGTTGAAAGCGAAAAGTACTCAAAACCAAAACGTTCGAACAAGGAAGCCAAATCCAGCACCGAGGATATCGACCATGTGCATTACAAGGAAAGAAACCTGGTGTTTTCATCAATTTTGAATTTAACAATCGGAAATTTCAGCGACAATATATTAGAAATTTTATGGTAATTCGTGTCAGACAAGTCTGACTACCAGGCTTGTGATTACCCTCGGGGACCTCTGGTCCACCAGCAGCGGTTATCGCCCAGTGGTTTCAAAATTACAAATACCAAAACGCAGATATAAACGGTTAATTTGGATATGCTATATATCGATATTTCAAGGAGTTACCTCTCATCAGTAGCATTTAAACCAAAACATTGGAAGGTCAAAATCCAAAACAGTTGAAAGCGAAAAGTACTCAAAACCAAAACGTTCGAACAAGGAAGCCAAATCCAGCACCGAGGATATCGACCATGTGCATTACAAGGAAAGAAACCTGGTGTTTTCATCAATTTTGAATTTAACAATCGGAAATTTCAGCGACAATATATTAGAAATTTTATGGTAATTCGTGTCAGACAAGTCTGACTACCAGGCTTGTGATTACCCTCGGGGACCTCTGGTCCACCAGCAGCGGTTATCGCCCAGTGGTTTCAAAATTACAAATACCAAAACGCAGATATAAACGGTTAATTTGGATATGCTATATATCGATATTTCAAGGAGTTACCTCTCATCAGTAGCATTTAAACCAAAACATTGGAAGGTCAAAATCCAAAACAGTTGAAAGCGAAAAGTACTCAAAACCAAAACGTTCGAACAAGGAAGCCAAATCCAGCACCGAGGATATCGACCATGTGCATTACAAGGAAAGAAACCTGGTGTTTTCATCAATTTTGAATTTAACAATCGGAAATTTCAGCGACAATATATTAGAAATTTTATGGTAATTCGTGTCAGACAAGTCTGACTACCAGGCTTGTGATTACCCTCGGGGACCTCTGGTCCACCAGCAGCGGTTATCGCCCAGTGGTTTCAAAATTACAAATACCAAAACGCAGATATAAACGGTTAATTTGGATATGCTATATATCGATATTTCAAGGAGTTACCTCTCATCAGTAGCATTTAAACCAAAACATTGGAAGGTCAAAATCCAAAACAGTTGAAAGCGAAAAGTACTCAAAACCAAAACGTTCGAACAAGGAAGCCAAATCCAGCACCGAGGATATCGACCATGTGCATTACAAGGAAAGAAACCTGGTGTTTTCATCAATTTTGAATTTAACAATCGGAAATTTCAGCGACAATATATTAGAAATTTTATGGTAATTCGTGTCAGACAAGTCTGACTACCAGGCTTGTGATTACCCTCGGGGACCTCTGGTCCACCAGCAGCGGTTATCGCCCAGTGGTTTCAAAATTACAAATACCAAAACGCAGATATAAACGGTTAATTTGGATATGCTATATATCGATATTTCAAGGAGTTACCTCTCATCAGTAGCATTTAAACCAAAACATTGGAAGGTCAAAATCCAAAACAGTTGAAAGCGAAAAGTACTCAAAACCAAAACGTTCGAACAAGGAAGCCAAATCCAGCACCGAGGATATCGACCATGTGCATTACAAGGAAAGAAACCTGGTGTTTTCATCAATTTTGAATTTAACAATCGGAAATTTCAGCGACAATATATTAGAAATTTTATGGTAATTCGTGCAACTACTGAACAGAATTACTGAAGGAAACATGGTATAAATTAAATGAAACATTTCCGGTTTCGGGAAAAAGGGCCAAAAGGGGCTAAAATGGGTGTATTGAAATAACAACAAGATATGACTGTGTTTGGATGCCAACACACAAAGTCTCCCAAACGATTAAAAAAGTAACAACTCCAAAATGAAGACTTCCTTTTTTTTTTTTTTTTTTTTTTTTTTTTTTTTTGAAATGAAGACTTCCCTTTGTCCCAATGTTCGAAGATCATCATGATAATTTAATATATTTTGAATCTAATAAGTAAATAGAAAATAATGCAACAGGTATAGTTAAATTTTAAAATTTGCAAATATTTTATATTTATTAAAGATCAGTTCAAAATTGTTGTAGAAAAAGAAAAAGAGCTTTATATTTTCCATTGTAAAAAGGAAAAGGGGAGAAGTGGGTAGGGGCGGAAAATTTAGCCTATGTGGTGCACTACTGGGCGGTCCACAAAGGGGTCTTTTACGTGCATGAAGCGTGGCACTCTCCACACACGTTGGCCCACTATGGTCGGCGGTCAGGGTTTCCGTATTATAGACCTGACAACCCCCGCGGACGAGGGCCACCCTATTCAGCCACCTAGGGTGCACACTTGGTCGCTCTGTGGGCTGAGCACTGACCCGACGTCAGAATCCCAAGACCCTTAGTCGCCTCTTACGACAAGCTAGGCTCTGCTGCGGGCCTATTCGCCACCCGGGCCCCGCACGGGACTGTCAACTTGAGTGTTTCACCCATGAAAACATTGTCTACAAATTTAGAGTGTGAAATATAAATTTGAAATATTTAAGATGCAGTGTTCATGTTGTCTGAATTGATTTCCATATCGAAGGTATAATTCCCTGAGCATTTCACACAGTCCATCTTGTTGTTAATTTTCCCGTTTACATGCTTTATCGTGTTTCAAATTTCCTGTGTTTGAATTTAAATAATGTGTAAATGGGGCATTATGTCTTGTGGACATATTCTCGTTCAGTTTATGT
Source organism: Arcuatula senhousia (assembly GCA_963971305.1). Lineage (NCBI taxonomy): Eukaryota > Metazoa > Mollusca > Bivalvia > Mytilida > Mytilidae > Arcuatula > Arcuatula senhousia. Next base: position 30,628,357 of record OZ020314.1, on the reverse strand, counting down.
AGCAGTGTTGGATATCAGGATTTTTTGTATTGTATACTTTTAAAGTACATATTTAATGCCATAATTATGTCTTTGCTTCAGAACAAAAGTACAAGAAAAGACAAGTAATAAGTGTAACAGTGAAACTGTTACTAAGTCTCCCAAACGAAGTTTCCCAATTATGACTCCCATGTAATAATCTCAGACTCCCCTTTGGTTACAAATACTTTCTCTTAAAATAAGTAGCAATAAAAAATATGGTTATAGGGTGGGGATCTCAATGGTTTTAAAGATATAAAGGATTTTGTAATTTGAGGGGTGGGGCATGACCCCCTGGGACCCCTCTATGGCAACAAATAATTCGTCTTGTCATAAGAAGAAATAATATATATGGTTATAGGGTGGGGATCTCAATGGTTCCCAAGATATTAAGGATTTTGTAATTTGAGGGGGGGGGGGCATATCAGAGATTTTAAATCAAGGTAAATATTTAAAATGACTGTCATGATTTGTTACAAATCACAAAATTGACGGATATAAACTGACATCATCTGCTACAGTTATGAACAATTAACAAGACCAATCGATGTCTGGCCCTGCGTCGCACAGCAAAAGGTTGAACCCTGTACATTCTAGGCCCAATATGGACAGTCAAAATATTTTGACACTTGCATCCTATGGTGGACTTACAAAGCATATTTGTCACATGCCACCCAATATTGTAAAAATAGACCAAAAAATAGTTTCTATTTTTTCCCCTTTTGGTCCCCTTATTGCTAAACAGAAAAGATGGGTCAAGCAAAAATTGTATCCTCCATTTTGTATCCAATATATGACCAAAATTAACTTGTAAAAAAAAGTTTCTAAATTGGACCATAAATAAAAAATGTCACATTTTTGCCCCTTTTGGGCCCCTCGTTCCTAAACAAAAAGAGAGGGGGACACCCAATATCATCCCCATCCTTTAATTTATGGTAAATAAGACTACTGTAAAGTTTCATAGCATTTGGTCAACCAAAACAAGTTATTGTGGAAACAAATAAAAAAGTTGCTTTTTTGGCCCCTTTAGGGCCCTTAGTTTCTAAATGAAAAAAGAGGGGACACCCAAAATCAGCCCAACCCTTCCTTTTATGGTAAGTAACATTACTGTAAAGTTTTATAGCATTTGGTCAACCAGAACAAAAGTTATTGTGGAAAAATTTTTTAAAGTCACTTTTTTTGGCCCCCTTTGGGCCTCTAATTTCTAAATGAAAAAAGAGGGGACACCCAAAATCAGCCCAACCCTTCCTTTTATAGTAAGTAACATTACTGTAAAGTTTCTTAGCATTTGGTCAACCAGAACAAAAGTTATTGTGGAAACAAATAAAAAAGTCACATTTTTGGTCCCTTTAGGGCCCATAATTTCTAAACGAAAAAAGAGGGGACACCCAAAATCAGCCCAACCCTTCCTTTTATGGTAAGTAACATTACTGTAAAGTTTCATAGCATTTGGTCAACCAGAACAAAAGTTATTGTGGAAAAAAATTAAAAAGTCACATTTTTGGCCCCTTTTGGGCCCCTAATTTCTAAACGAGATTATAAAATGACCTCAAAAGGGGAGGTGCACATCTTCAATATATCTGTAATCAATGTGTAAAATTTCAGAAAGATCTAATGTTTGGTTTTTGAGATTCAGATTACACAAGACAGGCACCCCATAGCGGGACGGACGGACAGACGGATGGACAGACGGACGGACGGACCGACAATCAAGACTTAGGAGGATGAAGGTTTATGAGCTCATCTAGTAACTGGAATTATGTGCCTAGGAAAATTGTTCCAACATTCAAGGATAAAGTGTTATGACTGTCTATAATAAAGAGGTATTGTCTTTCATACAAAGAGGATACGGATTCCAAAACATCCCTGTGCCTTTTTTATGTGATCTATGGTTTTTTCTACATCCACTATAGCTGGTTCACATATTCTTTTTGGTGTCTGTCACCTGGCTATCATGTCTTTCCTATATAAATTACTAAAGGCCTATATATCAGTATTCTAGAAGATAAAATAACTCCACTGCTATATACAGAGGTCATACAAGAATAAAAATCAAAGCCCATAAATAGCACATTTTTGTCTGCCTCTTATTGTCTGCACATGCCAAAGCACATCAATATTTTTAATTGAATTACAAGACCAATATTTAATATACATGTATTTTATATTCTAAAACCATTAAATATGAGCTTAGTAAATTATCATGTATCTTCATGAACACCATGAATAGTCATAATCATTGTTACATTACCTAATTTTTCTAATTGTAATGTCATGTATCTATGTAAGTCTGGAATACAAGTTTATAGAAAACACACATATTTCAAGTAGAAGTACTAACCACCCAAGGCCAATATATCAATAATGTAATTCAAATCTTCATTGCTCAAAATGTAGATGCCACAATTAACCAACATTTCTTAAAAAATTATGCAATTATCAGGAATAAAGGCCATGAAGTATGGCGTACGAAGAGGTTCAATAATAAATAAAACAACATATGTGATAATGAAATTTAGCTTATGCTACATTTTTAAGCATATGCTATATAAATTGTAGCATATGCTCTATTTTTTACAGCATATGCTATAATGTATAGCATAAGCTGTGATAAGGCTTTACGTCCTGTCAGGTCCAAAACATATTTATAGCATATGCTGTAATATTTTATGCATATGCTGTTTTAACTGTTACATATGCTATATTTATTATGAAATATATAGCATAAGCTCTATTTATAAAGACGTCCAAAAGGTTCATAACTATTTTTGCAACTTAAGGTTTAACCACGTGGAATGTGTAATAAATATATGGTATAAGATTTGCATGTTTAGAAATTACGTACCCCATAAACTAAAACATACCTGCTAAATACATGTATAACAGACCCCCCAAAATAGCTTATATTTTTGCACCCCCATTCCCCCCTCCCAAAAAATACCCACATTTAGCCTCTCCCACCATTTTCATAAAAATCTGTCAAAGTCAAAAATGGCCGGATTTCGTTAAACAGGAAGTAGGTGAGCGACAGACCTAAAATCGCATCCCACGTTATGGGACCCCACCCTGATGCTGTATACCAAATATCAAGTGGCTGTGATTAGTAGTTGCTGAGAAAACTGTTACGAAAAATTTTTCCCCGCCCGCACGCCGCCCGCCCGCCGCCCGCCCGACATTCACCATTTTATAACCCGGATTTTTCACTCCGTGAAATCCGGCCAAAAATAGCTAATTCTAGAATATTATGCACCGAAAAAAAATGGGTCAAAGACAGAAATGGCCGGATTTCGTTAAATAAGAAGTTGGTAAGCAAAAGACATGATGGGACCACCTGTTAATGTTGCATACCAAATATGAAGAGGCTGTGATAAGTGGTTCCTGAGAAAACTGCTACGAAAATTTTCTACAAAATGACTATTTATGTTGAAAATTTAACTAAAAGTCGGAACACAGGAAGTAGGTGAGCGACAGACCTGAAATCGAATCCCACAATATGGGACCTCACCCTGATGCTGTATACCAAATATCAAGTGGCTGTGATAAGTAGATCCTGAGAAAACTGTTACAAAAATTTTCTTCAAATGACTATTAATGTTGAAAATTTAACTACAAATGACTATTAATGTTGAAAATTTAACTAAGTCAGAAAACAGGAAGTAGGTGAGCGACAGACCTGAAATCCAATCCCACGATATGGGACCTCACCCTGATGCTGTATACCAAATATCAAGTGGCTGTGATAAGTAGTTCCTGAGAAAACTGTTACAAAAATTTTCTACAAATGACTATTAATGTTGAAAATTTAACTACAAATGACTATAAATGTTGAAAATTTAACTAAGTCGGAAAACAGGAAGTAGGTGAGCGACAGACCTGAAATCCTATCCCACGTTATGGGACCTCACCCTGATGCTGTATACCAAATATCAAGTGGCTGTGATAAGTAGTTCCTGAGAAAACTGTTACGAAAATTTTCTACAAATGATTATTAATGTTGAAAATTTAACTAAGTCGGAAAACAGGAAGTAGGTGAGCCACAGACCTGAAATCGAATCCCACGTTATGGGACCTCACCCTGATGCTGTATACCAAATATCAAGTGGCTGTGATAAGTAGTTACTGAGAAAACTGTTACGAAAATTTCTTCCCCGCCCGCCCGCCGCCCGCCGCCCGACATTCACCATTTTATAACCCGGATTTTTCACTCCGTGAAATCCGGCCAAAAATCTGCAAAAAAATTAACATTTTCTGAGTAACCATCCTGCCTTCGGCTCAAACTATTTGTTATAATGGACCTTACAGGCCAAATCATTCTAAAAACACCAGGTTTCTTTCCTTGTAATGCACATGGTCGATATCCTGGGTGCTGGATTTGGCTTCCTTGTTCGAACGTTTTGGTTTTGAGTACTTTTCGTTTTCAATATTTTTGGTTTTGATCTTCCAACGTTTTGATTCAAATGCTACTGAAGAGAGGTTACTCCTTGAAATATCGATATATAGCATATCCAAATTAACCGTTTTTGCCCGTTTTGGTATTTGTATTCTAAAGTTAGGTTCATGGATTTTGCTTTGCCGCTTCTCTTTTGTCTTCGGAAACCCAGGGGATCTTCCCGCTCGCTGGATCCTCGATTCCCTCACCTGGATCCCCGCTTCCCTCTCCGGAGTCGATTTGGATCCCGCCTTCCCGCTCCGGACTATTCCGGGGTCGAGTTGGATCCCGCGTTCCCGCTCCGGACTATTCCGGAGCGCTAGCAGGATCCAGATTTTTGACTCCGGACTATTCCGGAGTTACCATATAAGGACTCCGGAATAGTCCGGACTACCATATAAGGACTCCGGAATAGTCCGGAGTCCGGAATATTCCGGAGTACCATATAAGGTAGTCCGGAATATTCCGGAGTAAAGTCACTAAAGTGATTTTTAAATGGCTTTAGGTTAAATAAAACATTGAATTATTTTTTCAAACTTTTAATCTTGTCCTATTTTTAAATGTATTATATAAGTTGTTTATTTATTAAGTTTTTTTCTGTTTAGTTCTTTTATTTCTGTTTAGTTCTTTTATTCATAAAGAAAATAATTGTGTCACAAAAGCTCCGAATTTTAAGTCATAAATCAAATTTGAAGTGCCCAAAGACGAAATGAATTTAATTACGTGACTTTTGTACACGGCCGTAGGCTGTCGTCCCTCCTCTAGGAGTTACCGTGTAAGAAAGTCCTTAAGAGTAAAGTCACTAAAGAGAAGTTAAATTAGCTCTTTATACATAAGTATACATTTTCCCCATTTATTTCATAGTTCTATCACCAACTCGTATTAGACTGGCCAAGATCAACTTAATCTTAAATATACAGATGAGGAACACCCAACAATAATCATGAAAAGTCAACTTAACTCTTGTAAAAACGGCATTCTATATCTTGGCTCCTTTAGAAGCAGTTCATGGTTTAACTATAATAATTCCGGTATAATAATTCTCTATAAATAAAATGCTCAATTTTTTTAATTGTATATGAAGTATTCTCTGTGTAGTATTCGTCGCTATTATTTGTTACCCAGTTGAAAAAAAAACTATCTTTTTCACAAATTACTTTTTGTTTTGTTTTGAAAGGATGCGTTGAGATAAGGCCCTATCTTCGCCATTGCATTTGTTAAATATAAAATAAAAAAAATAAAAAGGTTAATAATTTGTGGCTCATTTTGTAGCTAAATTGCTGTATTTTCTTAAACTATTAATCTTAAGAAGTTTTGTTGAAGACAGGGATTAAATAAAACTGATAACTGATCTTGTTTTGGACATCCCTGTTTAAGATCAGATAGGTTAGAAAAAGTTTTTCCAAACAGACTTTTATTTCTAGTAAATGATTTCTTAATTTTAAAAAAAGGTAATAAAGTTGACGGAGATTTATCCAACAGATATAATTTTGAGTTATATCAAATGTTTATGTCGAGTACCTATAGTCCATTTGACAGTGGTTTTCCAAGGGAAAATAGTTGATTAAAATTCGGAAGTTCAGTCTATACAGAAAACATTTGCACAGAAAATAATTAAATATGAATACATATTAGGCCTGAATTTCCCGTGCAACAAATCTATCAATTAAAAAAATTTTCCATTACCCTTAATGGTACTGAAATGACAATTCTAACAGGTAAACGTGTAGGAGTAAGAACATTTAAAACAAGAGCGCCATGTTCTCAAATATAACTGACCTAGTATTGTAAATGCATTACCGGTCTTTAAAGAGATCAAACTATCCATTCAAGAACATTTAATTGAATCAAAAGATGAGACAATCCAATTGAATAAGAAAAGAATTGCTACCTGTAAAGCTTTTAATTCTATTCAGTTGCACTCCAGGCATGAAATCAGTAAAAATTTACTATTAAGGTCTATGGAAAACTTTTTTGTTTTTTAATCATGCAAAATGGGAAATTTTGACAAGATATGTATAAGTATTTGATAATGTTCTGTGTAATTACTTTTTGCATAAACAAATCAAGTGATTTTTAATTTGCCATTTTCCCTTGGTAAACGGCTATCAAACGGACTATACACAAGATAAAAATATAAAATTTTGAAAAAAAATGAGAAAAAAATAGAAATCTGACATTAAGTCTTTAAATTGTTTGCCCGAAATTTAAATTTGATTGTCGTTAATTCTATAGCTAGACATCATATATATGCTACAGTAAAGTGTATTATTAGGAACTATATATACATAATTCCTACAGGCAGAATGGATAGTTTTCATAGGCTTTCGTTATCTTTTTTTTTAAATATGAGATGCATTTTGTTGTAACCTTGTCAAAATTAGAAAGATTCTTCTAATGTTTTAAGATGAAAAAATTTCTAAATAATGTTAAAACATCGTCCATGTGTTACTTTTTATTTATTAGGTAATTATCTAAAGAGGGTCATAAAACTATTAAAGTCGTCCACATTAAACAAGCTGTTTGCCTCAGCAGGGGTGACACGTTCGTTATTCCAGGTGTGATAAATTTTAACAGGTAAAATGTATTCCAGGTGTGATAAATTTTAACAGGTAAAATGTATATTCAGTATTCAAACCTGAGGGCGGGGAAGCTGTCTTAAAACAGTCTTTAGACTGAAAACAGGGATGTAGAAAGGATCATACATTAGACATGTTAGATGCGTCCTAGGATGTAAAATAAGCTGTCTCAGGGGCGGATAAAGAATTTTCGAAAAAAGGGGGTCCACATACTGGCTACTGTGGACCAAAGCAGGGGTTCCAGACCCATTTTGCTGAAAATATACAAGAAAATTTATAAATTTTCAGAGGAAAAGGGGGGGGGGGTTCCGACCTCCGGAACAAATGAAATGTAAAGTGTTTATAATTAAAATGTATATTAACGTTTAATTTTCATTCCGAACCCTTGGGGTTTTTTTTATAAAGTATAAATGAATTTATTGCAGCGTCATTAAAATGGATATGCATTTTTGAAAAGTCTAAATCCATAAAAAATATTTGCACTTGGGTCTAATCCAACATGCAACTCTAATTCAGGGATAATTATAAAACGAACGCCGCAGCGTTAGAATTTTTTTTAAGCTGAAAGGCACGGACAACAATATTCACTTCCTAAATTTAGGATATCTGCAATAATACGACTAAAGGCACGAACTGAGACATGTCTATATACAATCCTTAGACATATCCTAAGACACCTTCGTTTACCCGGGCCCTGTATATTATGGTTGAAATAAGTTTAAGAAGCAATGAGGTACCAAAGGGGCATCCAAATATCAAAAGTCCGAAATTTCGAAGACAAATCAAGAAAACGAGTGAGTGAGTGTGAGTGAGTTGGTGTTTTACGCCCGTGCAACACTATATAGGTTATTTACAGGCGATGGACATGAGAAGGATGATAAAATGAACATGAGATGATAATGATAAATGAAATATGGAGATGGGGTGGGAAACAAAGGACCGGTAAATTTTGAAGAACCACAGGAAAAAGGGGAGAGGTGGGTAGGGGCGGAAAATTTAGCCTATGTGGTGCACTACTGGGCGGTCCACAAAGGGGTCTTTTACGTGCATGAAGCGTGGCACTCTCCACACACGTTGGCCCACTATGGTCGGCGGTCAGGGTTTCCGTATTATAGACCTGACAACCCCCGCGGACGAGGGCTACCCTATTCAGCCACCTAGGGTACACACTTGGTCGCTCTGTGGGCTGAGCACTGACCCGACGTCAGAATCCCAAGACCCTTAGTCGCCTCTTACGACAAGCTAGGCTCTGCTGCGGGCCTATTCGCCACCCGGGCCCCGCACGGGAACGAGAACGATAAAGAAACAAACATGAAGAAACAAACAACATAAAATTACAACAACAAAAAAAGCTGAATGACAATAAGCAAAGCGGACTCACGTCGTAACAAGAGTGAACTCAGGTGCTCCGGATGAGTAAGGGGTTCCTGTCTGCTATAGCACACCCGTCGTGTTATCAATCATCAATTCAGCAAGTCAAATCCAGTGAACAAATAAACAACAACAAAGCTTTATCTGCATTCATCTTAGAGATAGAAGTCCGACATATTTGTCAATGAGCTCATGGTGTCTGCCATAAAATTTCTGAAGCAAGGACAACAATTCAACAGAGGAACAACAATTTTTGGGGTCATAGGGTTTTGTTGAAAGTCTTACTTGAGAGTCTATTTCGAGATGTAGATCTAACTATTAAGCAGACTTCTTAGAGCCCGCTGCGTGCCTAATTTAAAAGATGGATAGTTTTTATTTTATGTGTCATCTCTAGCTTTTCTGTCGAAAATTAAATGATTCAATTATTGTGGGAAAAACAATCCTGAGTTTTCATTATGATCAGATTTGTCGCTTGTCTATATTCTATTCTAGATTCAAATAATGCCGCTTTTGTACTAAGGTTCGTAAATGAAACTGCTAAAATGTGTATTTGATTTTGGCACCGGTACCGTATTACAATTATTGAAGTCCAAAGGAAGGATTTGGATTTTGGTTTTCATATATAATTACTAATTGAGAATCTGCATGTACCTATATGGAGAATGGTTTTGTCAATGGATATTTTTTCTTATTATATTTTAATATAAATGTGTGATATTTTTTATTCCCAACTCTGACGCTATTTTTATATGCCCATAAATATACATGCAAATTAGAAGGCGAAATAGAAATACGAATAATTAAAAAGAATAATTTTAGGTGTTTGAGATTTAAATGGTTTAAAATTTTGTGCAAGTGATGGCTGCATGTAACCAGGAACAGTTTAATTAAATGAGTTAGTTATTTACAGTTCCTGCTGACGAGTAAAGGACATGGTTAAAATCAATTAAAGAATTCATTTATTACTATCATAGATTAAAAGGGGAACAAAAACAAAAATTAATTAAAAAAAAAAACAAACAAACATAGAAATCCAAAATAACACCAAAACAATAGCTAGGAAAATATAATTACCTGCCAGTTAAGCCATATAAAATATGTTTTCTCTGTTTTTTTATAACTTAAAATTTCCATTTAAGTTTTTTATGTTCCTCGACTTTTTCAACTAAGCTTATATTGTGTATTTTAAATATAATCATAGATATTGATTATTTACATATTTATTCAGATCTATGATCCCCGAAAAGCATAATCCTCTATTTTCCAGGTTTTCTGCCTTTCTATTCGTCTTTTGATTCTCTCCCCCTCTCTCTCTCTTTCCCCTTATTTGACTGATTGCATAACACGACGGTATCAGACCAAGGAAGTACAATATAATTCCTTGATCAGACCAATACACATGCATGTAACGAAATTCACATCCTGTCGCCCGCGCCAAGCTTACACAGCGGGAATTAGTCATATAATATAACTGCCAAGAAACATATACATGTATATTCACAAGTATGCCATTTAATTTTATTTCAGAGGAGACCATATAATTAAGGAAGTCAGTTGAAATTGTAAAAAAAAAAACTAAAATATATTTTATTAATTAATTAGTTATTCTATTATTTAAGGAAATAGGGTGCTTTCTTGTATTATTCTACAAAATTATTGAAATCAAATCAGTAAATTTGTATAAAATATTTTTAATAATTCAGTAATTATGTATAATTACTGTTCAGAATCAGAAATAATATATATTTCCTAAGCGTTTTAGTAATTACACATATTTACTGAAATTTTCTGCCTCTGTGACTTTTTTCGTTTAAATTGAAATTAATTGTTAATTTGTTATAAATTGCATCACCAGTTTGGGGTTAATTACAGATACTATAGCTAAACATGTTAAAGTTGGAGTAAAACATTTATCAGATTATTTATAGAAATTTTTCTATGTTTTACAAAATACTAGTAAGATATATCAAATAAAAATCGCTAATGGATTAACACCGCCCACTATATTATTATTTAAAACAAATAATTAATTTTATCATAGACCTTAATATATAATCAGTATCTATGATAGAACCAATTCTTTAAAATGTTTGTGATGACAATAAGATGACCATTTCAATGATACTGTTACGACACCACTGTTTTTCATTCAATTTGTATATATACACCTAGTTGCCCCTGGATTATTTTATGAACGCTTACGCGCACTTTTTTAAACTTACTAAAAGGAGGAAAGGTTGGACCCAGAAACCTAGTTTAACCCTGCAACATTCATTTGTGCTTGTCCTAAGCCAGAATCCTTCGTCAACGATTTTGTTTTAGCTGTCTTTTTATGTAGTTTTGTTCATTGTTTAAGAAAGGGGTTTTGGCTATTACAGGACTATATTTGAATTGTCTGCATCTTTTTTTTTACTTTAGTCCAAGCGCAAAACAGCGAGCAGCGGCGCGGGCTTTGTTGAAGGCTGCTGGCTGTTTTTCATTGTGGTTTCTAAATTTCCGCTAATTATGTGGGTTGTGTCGCGTACACTAGTTCCACATCTCATTAACAAATTATTCGATTCGATGAAATGGAGAGTACATGACTTAGTAAAAACGTAAAAAAGAGAGTCAGCAATCTGATTCCATTCTCGTTTTTTTTTCATTATATAAAAAAAGCAATAAAATGAGTTTTACCAAAGATGACTTGAACAATCAAAGATAAAACCGGATTAATGTAGTAGTTATTACTTAAGCCCCACTGCAATATCCAATGGGCTCACCTTTGGAGATGTGCTAAAAGTGGTTGCTCATGATCAGCTAGATGGAAAACAGACTCGTCAGACCTTATGTTAATAAAGATGGTCATATATTTAGTGTTAACTCCGTAGATGAAAACTTTCGTTCTATATAAATTATGTTTGCTCCGTTTTATTGTGATATTTTAAACTAATAAATGTATTTTAATAGCTTCATTCTGCTACAGCTACAGCTACGGCCCATAGTTTACACAGGGTTGTGTTGCTCCTCAGTTGTTGTCTTCACTTAAGAAGTTTTACGGGAGACATCATGAGCTCATAGACAATTACTCTTCCGTAGCACCTGAGTTCACTCTTGTTACGACTTGAGTTCGTGTTGCTAGTTTTCATTCAGTTTTTTTCTGTTTTGTGATTTTATGTTGTTTTTTTTTGTGTTGTCTTCGTCGTTTTCGTTCTCTGGTCATGTTTTCGAAATTTCGAACTTTTGATATTCGGATGCCCCTTTGGTACCTCATTGGCTTCTTACCATCAAGATTCATAATTGCATCCGTCGTCTCAAGTCATCTTGGTTTAATGTTGAGTACCTGAATTTATCTGTTGTTAACCTGAAAGTTCGCTGCTTTAAAAACTCATTTGATATGTTTTTCTTTGCTGTTTCAATACATCGCTGTTTTGAAAATTTAAAAAAAAGTTCAGTTTTGAACATGTCCCGAAATGATTAGTGACCACACAAAAATTAACTTTTTTGTAACATTTGCATAATTATCCTCGAATTAACTTAAAGACACTTAAGTAGAATCATGCACTTGTAATTTGTGTGGCAACATTCCATACGCTCCAGCTTATGGAGTTTACGTATCACAGATGATTCACTATTCCAGAGCTTGTTGAAATTACAATAATTTAGTTAGTAGAACGTCACGACTGACCCAGAAATTATTGACACAGGGTTATGTTGCTCCTCGGTTGTTGTCTTCGCTTTTAACGGGAGACATCATGAGCTCATAAACAAATACGGGATTTCTGTCTCACAGATGAGTGCAGATGTTGGATTGTAAGGGCTTTGTTGTATTTTCTTTCTTCACCGGATTTGACTTGCTGCGTGGACAATTGCTGACACGGCGGGTATGCTGTAGCAGACAGGAACCGCTTACTTTTCCGGAGCACCTGAGTTCACTCTTGTTACGACTTAAGTTCGTGTTGCTAGTTGTCATTCAGTTGTTTCTGTTTTGTGATTTTATGTTGTTCTTTGTGTTGTCTTCGTCTTTTCGTTCTCTGGTCTTGTCTTCGAAATTTCGGACTTTTGATATTCGGATGCCCCTTTGGTACCTCATTAGCTTCTTACTGAACTGCGCATAGGAAATCTTATGGACGTTAATATAAAATTCGTCGTGCATGTAATTTTTTGTCTCGCCTGCGAAGCAGAGCGGGACATAGGTGTTACTTTACCGGCGGCGGCGGCGACGGCGGCGTTAACTTTTTGGAAAAGTTTTATGAGCACCTCCATATCTCAAGAACTATAGGTCCTAGGTTGATGAAACTTGGTATGCATATGCCCCAGTAGTAGCTTAGCACAGTTGCATCCCCATCTTTTGACCTTGACCTTGATTTTTCGGATGAGTGACTTTGACAATTTTCAATACATATAATAGCAATGGAAAAGTTTTGCGAGCACCTCCATATCTCAAGAACAATAGGTCCTAGGTTGATGAAACTTGGTATGCATATGCCCCAGTAGTAGCTTAGCACAGTTGCATCCCCATCTTTTGACCTTGACCTTGATTTTCCGGTTGAGTGACTTTGACAATTTTCAATACATATAATAGCAATGGAAAAGTTTTGCGAGCACCTCCATATCTCAAGAACTACAAGTCCTAGGTTGATGAAACTTGGTATGCATATGCCCCAGTAGTAGCTTACCACAGTTGCATCCCCATCTTTTGACCTTGACCTTGATTTTTTGGTTGAGTGACTTTGACAATTTTCAATTCATATAATAGCAATGGAAAAGTTTTGCGAGCACCTCCATATCTCAAGAACTATAGGTCTTAGGTTGATGAAACTTGGTATGCATATGCCCCAGTAGTTGCTTAGCACAGTTGCATCCCCATCTTTTGACTTTGACCTTGATTTTTCGGTTGAGTGACTTTGATTATTTTTATTGCATATATTTGCAATATTTAAGTTCTATAAACATCTTTTGATCTCAGAAACTGAAAATCCATGTAAATTCAAAATATAGTGAAAGTAAGAAAGAATAATTGTTTCTGATGGTGCCGGCAGGCGAGACATACTTTAGTGTTAACTCTTGTTTTTTATTGTTATTGATCTATGAGTCCCCCAAAAATCATTTCCCATATTGTACATAATGTTACAATTTAACCGGCTTTTTCTTGAGAAAATCTGCCGTGATAAAAGAAAAAAAGAGAGTGACATTGTGACATAGAGGCTCTATCAATATATATTTTTTAAGTTACATGTAACGTACCATACCCCCATAAAAAACAAAAAACCACCCAATACGTGTTTTAGTTACATTGACTCCAAAAATAATAGAAAAGGGGAGCAAGTCCCTGTGATTGCACGGGACCTTTAGTCATTCAAATGTCATTTTAGAATCGTTTAAAATTGCTTCTTTTATAGCTTCCTTTCAACATTTTGCTTTTTCTAGGTTTAGACATTCCTGCATTCCTGTGTTGTCTCCTTTTTTGATACAATATCCCATTTTAGACGTAATTAGTCTGGATATGTCGAACCCAAGTTTTATTGCTGTAGATGGATGTTGTAATGATTCATCTAATTCCTCACCACATGCTATCAGGGAACATTTAACAATGGAATCGAAATGTTTTGGCTTTAAAAATTCTGCAAATGAAAGTCTTTCTCCAGTCTCTTTTCTTAAAATGATGAGAAGTATGGCAGCAAGACGCATTCTAAAGCTTGCAAGGTTTGCTCTCTTTAGTTTATTGTCTATGTTTTTCATAAACCAAATGTCCCCCAAACTCATTATAAGGGGGTCTAATACAGCAACATCATATACATCATCCTTCCACATTTTTGGTAATACCTCCTTATGTAAGAGTTTCGACCCTTCAGGGCATATCAGACCATTTTTTATCTTCGACCTAATTATGGCTGCACCTTTATTCCAAACAACTTCTTCAGTTTTCCCTAAACAATTTTTTTGATGCTTTGTTAAATTATCCAATAATAACCACTCATGGCAATTTTCACAGGCCCCATATTCTGAAAGATGAAAAGAAGACTTCCTTCTTCTGACATATATTTCACCTTATCCATTTTTCATCACATTTGTATTGTGTGCATCATCACCTTTGTTTCTCAATAATGTTTTCTTTGCTAGAATTTGCTTTTCCAGTAACTTCCTTTGGACATCATTGGTGCTCTTTTTCAGGTCATCCTTCAGAGTCAGTATCTCTTTCACTTCTTTTTCTTTAAAGTGCTTGTTTTCAAAATGAACATATATATTTGAGAAAGATTTGTAACAGTATAAGCATTCATGAACAATGTCATAATCCCTTTGAATCTTTGATTTCTTATTTTCTTTTTTTCCTTTTAATGAAAATCTTTGGATTTTTTTCATCAAAAATACAGTCCTCCACATCTATCTCTCTTTCAGAACTGGTTGGTTGCAGTTTACACTCTTTTGGTTCATCAATATCTGATGTTTGCTCAAACTCACTAATAGTTTCCTCATGAGCATGTCTACCTTGAGATCGTTCTGACAAAAAAATGTTTTTATTCAAGGGAAGACTTTTAATTGTAGGTATGATATCACTTGCGTCACTATCAGCATCTTCTGAGTCATATATGTAGTCAGGGTCCCCAATAGAGTCAATGATGTCTTGATCATCTGCCGAATCAACCAACTCAGCTATATAGGTAGCATCAGTCATATCTTTCAAGGGCCCTTGTCCATCTGATCCTGTTGTGACTGTAGTAATATCTTCAAAACAATTTGACAAATCTTGTCCTGTAAATGTTATTTCATACAAAGGTCTTAAAATATATGATCCTGTTATGTCAAGATTTGTATCTTCTACAGAATTGGTATCTTCTCTGCCATTAATGGAACAGGAGATGAAATTGGTATCTTCTCTACCCTTGATGTGTAATAAGTCAGAATTGGTATCTTCTCTACCCTTGGTGGGTAATGAGTCAGAATTGGTATCTTCTCTACCCTTGATGTGTAATGAGTCAGAATTGGTATCTTCTCTGCCCTTGATGTGTAATGAGTCAGAATTGGTATCTTCTCTGCCATTGACTGGTAATGGGTCAGAATTGGTATCTTCTCTGCCATTGACTGGTAATAAGTCAGAATTGGTATCTTCTCTACCATTGATGGGTAATGAGTCAGAATTGGTATCTTCTCTGCCCTTGATGTGTAATGAGTCAGAATTGGTATCTTCTTTGCCATTGACTGGTAATAAGTCAGAATTGGTATCTTCTCTGCCATTGACTGGTAATAAGTCAGAATTAGTATCTTCTCTACCATCGATGGGTAATGGGTCAGAATTGGTATCTTCTCTACCATTGATGGGTAATGAGTCAGAATTGGTATCTTCTCTACCATTGATGGGTAATGGGTCAGAATTAGTATCTTCTCTACTAATGACTGGTAATAAGTCAGAATTGGTATCTTCTCTACTAATGACTGGTAATAAGTCAGAATTAGTATCTTCTCTGTCCTTGACTGGTAATGGGTCAGAATTGGTATCTTCTCTGCCCTTGATGGGTAATGAGTCAGAATTGGTATCTTCTCTGCCCTTGATGGGAAATGAGTCAGAATTTGGTATCTTCTCTACTAATGACTGGTAATGGGTCAGAATTGGCATCTTCTCTACTAATGACTGGTAATGGGTCAGAATTGGTATCTTCTCTACTAATGACTGGTAATAAGTCAGAATTGGTATCTTCTCTACTAATGACTGGTAATAAGTCAGAATTGGTATCTTCTCTACTAATGACTGGTAATAAGTCAGAATTGGTATCTTCTCTGCCATTGACTGGTAATGGGTCAGAATTGGTATCTTCTCTGCCCTTGATGGGTAATGAGTCAGAATTAGTATCTTCTCTGTCCTTGACTGGTAATGAGTCAGAATTAGTATCTTCTCTGCCATTGATGGGTAATGGGTCAGAATTGGTATCTTCTCTGTCTTTGACTGGTAATGAGTCAGAATTAGTATCTTCTCTGCCATTGACTGGTAATGAGTCAGAACTGGTATCTTCTCTGTCCTTGATGGGTAATGAGTCAGAATTGGTATCTTCTCTGTCCTTGACAGGTAATGAGTCAGAATTAGTATCTTCTCTGCCATTGACTGGTAATGAGTCAGAATTAGTATCTTCTCTGTCCTTGACTGGTAATGGGTCAGAATTGGTATCTTCTCTGCCCTTGATGGGTAATGAGTCAGAACTGGTATCTTCTCTGCCATTGATGGGTAATGAGTCAGAATTAGTATCTTCTCTGTCCATGACTGGTAATGAGTCAGAATTAGTATCTTCTCTGCCATTGATGGGTAATGAGTCAGAATTAGTATCTTCTCTGTCCTTCATGGATAATGAGTCAGAACTGGTATCTTCTCTGCCATTGATGGGTAATGAGTCAGAATTGGTATCTTCTCTGCCCTTGATGTGTAATGAGTCAGAATTGGTATCTTCTATGTCATTGACTGGTAATGGGTCAGAATTGGTATCTTCTCTGCCCTTGATGTGTAATAAGTCAGAATTGGTATCTTCTCTACCATTGACTGGTAATGGGTCAGAATTAGTATCTCCTCTACCATTGATGGGTAATGGGTCAGAATTGGTATCTTCTCTGCCCTTGATGGGAAATGAGTCAGAACTGGTACTTTCTCTACTATTGATGGGCACTGAGTCAGATTTTGTATCTTCTCTGCCATTGACTGGTAATGAGTCAGAATTGGTATCTTCTCTACCATTGACTGGTAATGGGTCAGAATTAGTATCTTCTCTACCATTGATGGGTAATGGGTCAGAATTGGTATCTTCTCTGCCCTTGATGGGAAATGAGTCAGAACTGGTACTTTCTCTACTATTGATGGGCACTGAGTCAGATTTTGTATCTTCTCTGCCATTGACTGGTAATGAGTCAGATGTGGTATCTCTACAATCAGTGGAACAGGGGGTAGAATATGGCTTGTCAATGCCATCAGTATGACCTGTCAAAGTAAGTGATATATTAATATCTTTGATTTATGAGTAAAAGTAATCTATCATGATAAAAAGTGTTG
Organism: Arcuatula senhousia; assembly: GCA_963971305.1. NCBI lineage: Eukaryota > Metazoa > Mollusca > Bivalvia > Mytilida > Mytilidae > Arcuatula > Arcuatula senhousia. The sequence goes on along the minus strand of OZ020314.1, from coordinate 30,610,953 downwards.
TGTCTCAATACTGTGGATTCAATTATTTTTGTGGATACCAATTTCCATGGTTTTATGAAAAAGGATCAGTTTGTGGATTCTTAAATTTGTGGTTCTTATGTCTGTAGTATACAGATCAAAGTTAAATTTCCCTTTCATTACGCTACATTTTTTTGCAGGTAAAAACCACACAAGAAAATTGATACCCCACAAATTATTATGAAACTACAATGAGTTCATCTCCAGCATGCTAAGATTTTACGCCCTTGCAACATTTTTTTATTTTGAAATTCAGAGGCCAAATTAGATTCGTATTATACCTTAACTTTGTGGTTCCCTTTTCAAATCTAGTTTAATCATTCATTTCAATTTTATTTGAAAGTTATGCAACTTTCAAGTATAGTAATGGGTCTGTCTCAATCTGTAGTATTGTCACGGAAGAATGCATATTTTGCATGCATCATGATCATTTAATACCTGGATTAGATCTGGACTTAAAATATCATTAATGGTATGGTTACTTTAAAGTTATCTATTTGTACTGGATTGGGAAAAAAGCTATGCTTATACTAAGTCCTTCTCTAGTTTGCAGTTTGTGTCGGAGTGTGTCTTTGTAGCGACACCCATTGAGCCTTCTCTTATCAAACTCTACAAAGGGGTCTTTAATTTGCACGAGGTATAGCTCTCCCCATACACGAGACAACCATTTTTCGTCCCTTCCATAGGACTAGCGTCGTTTCTCGATACAATCCTCGCAAATGGTGTCAAGAGAGTTGGAAAATTGGACCATGAAATTTTCACTCTGAACAAGGATCAAACCATGATCCTTGATGTTAGCAGTCTGACATGTTAACCACTACACCTTCAACCCTCTATGGTATGGTTTCCCCCATTAAATACAAAAAAAAATGTCTTTTTTTGTTATTATTGTCAGGTGCATCCTACTATAACTTTCAAGTATACTGTAACAACTGTACTTTGATATCTATTTGAACCACCAAATAATGACCATTCTGGTATCCCTATTTTTGTCTTTTTTTAATAATTGTGACTGATAATCTCTATTTGGTAATTTTGTCATCACATTTATCTGACAAAGTGATAAACATAACAGTATAAAAGTAAGCTCTACTAGTTTTACCTGTTTGAACCCATTCCAGATCTTTCTTGAAACATTGGATTGTTTGTACAAGTTTCTTCTTCTTACAAAAATCTGTAATGATAATACATGTATATACAGTACTTGAACCGATCAATGCAACACTTTGACGGATCGATGACTGATCGGTGACGGATTGATGACGCGTTTGGACCGGATGGATGACTGATTGATGACGGATTGGTGAATGATTGGTGACGCGTTGTTGACTGATTGATGACGGATCGGACGGATTGGACGGATGACGGATACCATAGGTAACCGGGCTATCGATCCGTTATTTTCACTGATACGATCGATCGGTATAATTAGAAAACTCTTCTGTGAAACGAAGTTATCGTTTATACCTACACGTTTATAACACATATAACGCAACACAAACCAGTCACGGCGTTAATTTAATTTGTTTTAAATAAATTATATGCTATAGTGTTAAATATAAGACGTACATTTTCTATTTAGATATGTTAATATTATTAATGTAATGAATTTAATAATTGTTTACATAGTACTTCCTTTAAACTAAATATAGGCAAAGTTCGTGTTCTTTTCTTCTATAAAAATGATACTAATATAATTTTATATTATTTGTTCTGATTTTTAAATACAAAAACAGAAACTGTGCTGAAAAAATCTTTAAAATGTAAAAAGGTTCTGCTTAGAACAATTATTTCAACAATTTGTAACATATAATTAAGAACAAATCATTCAGGAGATATCAATAATCTAGTAAATTTTATTTAATTTTTTTTAATTCACTGTGTTGTATTTGTTCGCATAGGAATATAGATCACATTTGCAAATTTCTTATGTAAAATGTATGATACTTTAGTAAAATCTTATATTTGAGCATAAAATTATATGACGGTTTGATAAAATTGACAAGAAATTGTTTGCGAAACAACTTTCTTCATCAGATTTGACACATAAATGGTATGTTAAGTTGAAAAATTGCATAAATACATATTGCTGCCTTAAAAATTAAGGTTCATAGAGTGAAGAGAATATGTAGAAAATATGTTCGGATATAAATATAGATCATATTTGCAAATTTCTTATGTAAAATATATGAAACTATAGTAAAATCTTCTATTTGAGCATAAAATTATATGACGGTTTGATAAAATTGACAAGAAAATGTTTGCGAAACAACTTTCTTCATCAGATTTGACACATAAATGGTATGTTAAGTTGAAAAATTGCATAAATACATATTGCTGCCTTAAAAATTAAGGTTCATAGAGTGAAGAGAATATGTAGAAAATATGTTCGGATATGAATATAGATCATATTTGCAAATTTCTTATGTAAAATATATGAAACTATAGTAAAATCTTCTATTTGAGCATAAAATTATATGACGGTTTGATAAAATTGACAAGAAAATGTTTGCGAAATAACTTTTTTCATCAGGTTTGACACATTAATGCTAAGATAACTTGAAAAGTTGCATAACTACATATTGCTGACTAAAAAAATTAGGTTCATAAAGTTAAGAGATTATGAAGGAAATTTGTTCGCAAAGGAATATAGATCATATTTGCAAATTTCTTATGTAAAATATATGAAACTATAGTAAAATCTTCTATTTGAACATAAATTTATATGACGGTTTAATAAGATTCCCAAGAAAATGTTTGCGAAACAACTTTTTACATCAGGTTTGATACATTAATGCTAAGATAAGTTGAAAAGTTGCATAACTACATATTGCTGACTTAAAAAATAAGGTTCATATAGTAAAGAGACAATAAAGAAAATTTGTTCGCAAAGAAATATAGATCACATTTACAAATTTCTTATGTAAAATATATGAAACTATAGTAAAATCTTCTATTTGAGCATAAAATTATATGACGGTTTAATAAAATTGACAAGAAAATGTTTGCGAAACAACTTTTTTCATCAGGTTTGACACAACTTGAAAAGTTGCATAACTACATATTGCTGACTTATAATAATAAGGTTCATATAGTAAAGAGACAATAAAGAAAAATTGTTTGCAAAGGAATATAGATCACATTTACAAATTTCTTATGTAAAAAATATGAAACTATAGTAAAATCTTCTATTTGAGCATAAAATTATATGACGGTTTAATAAAATTGACAAGAAAATGTTTGCGAAACAACTTTTTTCATCAGGTTTGACACAACTTGAAAAGTTGCATAACTACATATTGCTGACTTATAATAATAAGGTTCATATAGTAAAGAGACAATAAAGAAAAACTGTTTGCAAAGGAATATAGATCACATTTACAAATTTCTTATGTAAAAAATATGAAACTATAGTAAAATCTTCTATTTGAGCATAAAATTATATGACGGTTTAATAAAATTGACAAGAAAATGTTTGCGAATCAACTTTTTTCATCAGGTTTGACACATTAATGCTAAGATAAGTTGAAAAATTGCATAACTACATATTGCTGACTTTCAAAATAAGGTTCATAAAGTTAAGAGATTATGAAGAAAATTTGTTCGCAAAGGAATATAGATCACATTTGCAAATTTCTTATGTAAAATATATGAAACTAAGGTAAAATCTTCTATTTGAGCATAAAATTATATGACGGTTTAATAAGATTGCCAAGAAAATGTTTGCGAAACAACTTTTTACATCAGATTTGACACATTAATGCTAAGACAACTTGAAAAGTTGCATAACTACATATTGCTGACTTAAAATAATAAGGTTCATATAGTAAAGATACAATAAAGAAAATTTGTTCGCAAAGGAATATAGATCACATTTACAAATTTCTTATGTAAAAATTATGAAACTATAGTAAATCTTCTATTTGAGCATAAAATTATATGACGGGTTAATAAAATTGTCAAGAAAATGTTTGCGAAACAACTTTTTTCATCAGGTTTGACACATTAATGCTAAGATAACTTGAAAAGTTGCATAACTACATATTGCTGACTTAAAATAATAAGGTTCATAAAGTTAAGAGATTATGAAGAAAATTTGTTCGCAAAGGAATATAGATCATATTTGCAAATTTCATTCTAATGTAAAATATATGAAACTAAAGTAAAATCTTCTATTTGAGCATAAAATTATATGACGGTTTAATAATATTGCCAAGAAAATGTTTGCGAAACAATTTTTTACATCAGGTTTGACACATTAATGCTAAGACAATTTGAAAAGTTGCATAACTACATATTGCTGACTTAAAAAATAAGTATTTATTAAATATCGGCTAATTAAGTCCCGACGTTTCGGCAGGAATGGAATGCCCTGTGGAAACAATTTTATAAAGATGTTAAAAAATAAGGTTCATAAAATTAAGAGATTATAGAGAAAATTTGTTCCCAAAGGAATATAGATCACATTTGCAAATTTCTTATGTAAAATATATGAAACTATAGTAAAATCTTATATTTGAGCATAAAATTATATGACGGGTTTATAAAATTGTCAAGAAAATGTTTGCGAAACAACTTTTTTCATCAGGTTTGACACATTAATGCTAAGATAGGTTGAAAAGTTGCATAACTACATATTGCTGACTTAAAAAATAAGGTTCATATTGTAGAGAGAAAATAAAGAAAATTTGTTCGCAAACGAATATAGATCACATTTGCAAATTTCTTATGTAAAATATATGAAACTTTAGTAAAATCTTCTATTTGAGCATAAAATTATATGACGGTTGAATAAAATTTACATGAAATTGTTTGCGAAACAACTATTTTCATCAAATTTGACACATAAATGCTTTAATATTTTGAAAACTTGAATAACTTCATATCTTTAACTTTAAAAATAAGGTTCATATTTAACTATTTTTTAAGAGATTATAAGGAAAATTTATTTCCATTATAGAATTGTTAAGACCAAACATTTCTTATGCAAGCTACAAATGTATAAGAAATTAAAAATCTGATGTTTGAGCCTAATATTATATGATGGTTTTATAACAATCACAAATAAATTGTTTTCAAAATAACTTTATGACAAGATTTTAAATGAGTTATTTTAAAATATAATATATTTGACATAAAAAATCGTATGAATTTTCGCATTTTAAAACAGAAATGTGTTATGTCTTTACATTAAATTTAGACTTTAAGATTTATTTTAACACAATTCGGCTGTGCTTTGTAATATTCTATGTTTAATTATTGATATAAAACTTGTCAAATGTCCCGCTCTTACATTTATTTATATAAATTTCTATTTTATTCAAAGATTTTATGCATTCGATCAAGGAGTCACGTGATACAATAAGCGAAACGAACTTAAAAATTCCGTATTTTAGATTGAATTGACGCGTGACGGATCGGTAAATTGCATTATGGGATGCATTTGACGGATAGGATCGGACGGATTGGTGACTGATCGATGACGGATTGGTGACTGATTGATGATGGATCGGTGAATGATTGAGACCGGATCGATGACTGATTGGTGACTGATTGATGACGCGTGACGGATCGCAAAAACTGTTGCATTGATCGGTTCAAGTACTGTATCATATGACCATGATAATTCTAGATTAATTGTATTTTAGTCCAGAGGATGAGGACAGAGTTAATTTCTTAAAAGTAAGATTTAACTTTTATATTTCAGTAAAATGTCAATATTAAACAAACAAAAACATATATGTATTTTGTTTTTTAACAAGGGCATCGAAAAGTACAAATTATTCTTATTTTACCTGTTACAGTCGCATGAATAAACATGTTTGATGTTAAAATTAATTCTTTGTCTGTACATTTTGATAAACATTTACAGCTTTGGTGAATTAAGTTTTGAAAAGCTTGGGTACGATGTTTTTGTAGTAATTTCTACACTATAAGAACTTCAAAAGTACTAATTAGCTTGTGTTTCAACTGACAAATTAGTCCTATTTATTATAATAACTAGTCTGTTAACACAGAGAGATGTCTCGCCTTGCGGTATGGGACATTGTCTATATAAACGGACTGGAGAAGAAAACTTAACGTTGAAATTAATGAAAATGTCAAAGTCAGCAGACCGTGACTGCGAGGGTATCTGTTCAAATCGGCACAAAAAGTGAAACAATTTTGTACCAAGGTATCATCCTACCAAATATCATTGACCCAGCACAAGTACTTGAAGGTAAACGGACGGTAGAAGAAAACTTTACGTTGAAATTCATTGAAAATGTCAAAGTCAGCAGACCGTGACTGTGAGGGTATACGTTCAAAACGGGGCCAAAAGTGAAACAATATTGTCCCAATGTATCATCATACCAAATATCATTGACCTAGCACAGGTACTTGATGGTAAATGGATGGGAGAAGAAAACTTAACAATTGTGAACGCCGCCGCCGCCGCCCCCGGAATCACTATACCTGTCTCGCCTTTCGCGACTTTTGTCGCAGGCGAGACAAAAATAAAGAGTAAAAACTCACTTATTCTGATTGTTTTAGCAGTACCTGGTGAACATATTTTAAAGAGGGTGATAAATGGTTATTTTCTGTAGTGCGTTTTTGAGGGTTTTATTTCACATATTTTCGTATTCTATATTTCAATTGCACATATTTTCGTAGTAAAATACCTCCACGTTCTTCGTATTTGCCCATATTTATATCAATTGTATGGCACTTTTGATTTCTTGTATTTCCGTATTCATCATTTGTATTTCACTTATTTTCATATCAGGGACCCCCTAACCACCCCCTTTAAATTGATTTTTTACCAAAAAACAAAAAATTAAACCCACAAAAATAAAACTTACTATTTTTGACACAAAACCGCCAAAATATCTCTACACCAAAATATACCAATTTACCGTATTGATAATTCATTTCATTTTTTCTACTTGTACCAACAAATAACGACCATTACAATCTTTATTCATGTCCAAACATCTCATTAGTTACATTGTTATTAGTTCATAGTGTTTTCTTTAGCTAAGAATTTCAGTATAGGAAACCAACCCCATAAAGAGTAATTTGAAACATTAACCAAATGTAGACTCACAGAGCTCAATGAAGGTTAAACCAAGCGCCGGCTTTTTTAAGTGATTGCAATAGGTCACATGGAAATGTGGTCTAGGTAAGCTAAAACATTCAAGTTTCCCATAAAAACACTGATACTTAAATTTTGCTTAAAAAGAAACAAATCAAAATATTTCATTTTCTTATAAAATAGTTTTTTTCTTATAAAAGAGTTAAGACTTATTTCAATGGATAAAATACTAATAATACAGAGAATGTTGTCTAATAATTTATATAGTATCAACATTTTTTAGCGTTAATACTCAGAATAGTGATGTTTACTTGACTGTTATTTAAAAAAAAGTGAAATTTAAAAAAAAGCTTGAAACAAGAAGATAATTACAATTATCAAATCAAGACCTGAAGTCTTACATTTAAACTAGTGGCCCTCTTCTGCAGAGGTTGTCAGGTCTATAATACGGAAACTATGACTGCTGACCAAAGTTAGCCAACATGTGTGGAGAGTGCCACGCTTCATGTCCGTAAAAAAACCCTTTGTGGAACTGCCAAATAGAGCACTACATCCAGTGGGCAAAATCTTCCGCCCCTACCCACCTCTCCCCTTTTTTCTGTGGTTCTTCAAAATTTCATGAATTTGCTGCCCCTTTGTTTCCAATATTTCAATTATCATCATAATTTCGTGTTCCTTTTATCATCTATTTCATGTTCATAGCCTTTGACTAACATACATGTATAGTGTTGCAAGGGCATAAAACACCAACTCACTCACTAATTAAAATATGAAATGTATATTTTGTATACAAAGTACCAAATTAGGTGTCAATCATTCAGTAAATTTCATTATGCTAGGAGTAACCTCTAATCAGTAGCATTTGAACCAAAACAATGGAAAGTGAAAATATAAAATATTTGAAAGAGATATACTCCAACATGTCCAAAACCAAAACAATCCGAACAGGTGGCCAAATCCAGCACCAAGGATATCAACGATGTGAATGGAAAGAAATCCGGTGTTTTAATACTTTTGAATTTTTATAAATTGGGAAATTTTGAACACTTTCAACAGTTAAAATTGTGTAAGACCACCCCCATAATTACCCTAGGGGACCTTTGGTCCACACAGCAGCGGTTATCAACCAAGTGTCTCCAAAATACAAAGTACCAAAGTAGGTGTCAATCATTTGTTATGTTATATGCGCATTTCGAGGAGTAACCTTCATGTAATATTTACCTTTCCTTTTCTTTTTTCTGATCTTTTGTTTTTTTCTTACGCGGCATTATGTACTGAAAAAGAAACATAAAACCTTATCAAAAAATTTATCTATAAATTATGTTAATCTATGATCTTTCAACAAGAAGCCCAAAGGGGCCAGAATCATTCACCCGATTCCTAAAATCTTGTTATGAATTGAATAATTAATGAATCAATTGAATTAATGTTGTCAGAGGAGTTAACATTTGAAACAAGTGATGGCATAAGCTCAACAGGTCCAGGTGAGCTAAAAATGAAAAAAATAGTCAATTGGAATAAGTCCTAAACAAAGGCCTATTGCTCTTAAAAGGAATTTCAGAAAGATTTCAACCCTATTTTGAAGATCTTGATATGGTAACATAATGTCCAAGGCATAAACTGCTACAGAATGGACACACAAGGAGTTAACTGTCCAATCATTTATGGGGTAACATGATGTCCAAGGCACAAACTGCTACAGAATGGACACACAAGGAGCTAACTGTCCAATCATTTATGGGGTAACATAATGTCCAAGGCATAAAGTGTTACAGAATGGACACACAAGGAGCTAACTGTCCAATCATTTATGGGGTAACATGATGTCCAAGGCATAAACTGCTACAGAATGGACGCACAAGGAGTTAACTGTCCAATCATTTATGGGGTAACATAAACTGCTACAGAATGGACACACAAGGAGCTAATTGTCCAATCATTTATGGGGTAACATAATGTCCAAGGCATAAACTGCTACAGAATGGACGCACAAGGAGCTAACTGTCCAATCATTTATGGGGTAACATGATGTCCAAGGCATAACGTGCTGTAGAATGGACACACAAGGAGTTAACTGTCAAATCATTTATGAGGTAAATTAATGTCCAAGGCAAAAGGTGCTTTACTGTGGACACACAATGAGCTTCTTGTAACTGTCGTCCCGTGCGGGGCCCGGGTGGCGAATAGGCCCGCAGCAGAGCCTAGCTTGTCGTAAGAGGCGACTAAGGGTCTTGGGATTCTGATGTCGGGTCAGTGCTCAGCCCACAGAGCGACCAAGTGTGTACCCTAGGTGGCTGAATAGGGTGGCCCTCGTCCGCGGGGGTTGTCAGGTCTATAATACGGAAACCCTGACCGCCGACCATAGTGGGCCAACGTGTGTGGAGAATGCCACGCTTCATGCACGTAAAAGACCCCTTTGTGGACCGCCCAGTAGTGCACCACATAGGCTAAATTTTCCGCCCCTAACCACCTCTCCCCTTTTCCTGTGGTTCTTCAAAATTAACCGGTCCTTTGTCTCCCATCCCATCCCCATATTTCATTTATTATCATCATTTCATGTTCATTAAATCACCCATTTTCATGTTCATCGCCTGTAAATAACCTATATAGCGTTGCACGGGCGTAAAACACCAACTCACTCACTCTTGTAACTGTCCTATCATTTAAGGGATAACATTATGCCCAAGGCATAGAATTCTCTGAGCTATGCACACACTAAGAGAAAACTGTCCATTTGCTTAGCAGATGCTATGATTATTTGATTGAAGTTTAAAATGTATGTGAATTTAAAAATTCAACAACAAAAATATCTCAGTAAGAAAAAAAGACAAAACAGAAATTGTAGCATTGTCAGATGTCATAGGATGATACAGATAGCTAATATACATACCTTATAATTTATGTACCATAAGAAAATGAAAGCTTGAAAACCAACAAAAATTTACACAGCACCTAATCTCTCCTTCTGAATAAAAAACTAATGCAGGATATCCAAAAAAGTCATATATCTCCTGCACATCTAAGTCAAAGTCTGCACAAAACTGACAAGCTTCAGAATACTCAGAATTATCTAAAAACAGTAATAATCCACAAGGAATACTTTGTTCCATATTTGACTAGCAGCATTCATGAATACTGTACTATATACGGTCCAGGTGAGCTAAAAATGTAAAAAATTGTCAATTGGAATAAGTCCTAAACAAAGGCCTATTGCTCTTAAAAGGAATTTCAGAAAGATTTCAACCCTATTTTGAAGATCTTGATATGCTCATCATACGCAATAAGATTGTTAAAATATCTTGTATTGTTTTCTAGATATAGGGCTAATTAAGTAAACAATTTTGAAAAAAATCTACAAAAAATGGCAATTACTCCTACATAAGTTGTCAAATTTTCAGGATAGATAGATCTGGACATCCTGTTCATTTAATTTACTCCTACAATAATTTAGCATTTATGATGGTTTTGGATATTATTTGCAACCATATGTTTTTTAACAAAATGCACCATTTCTTTTCCAACAAGATTTTGACAGTATGAAATTTATTGATTTTTGCAACTTTGGCAAAAAATTGAGAACATCCATTTCACTTTTTAGAAAAAAAAATTATAGTTAACCCCGGAAGTGCTTAAAAACTGAAAAATCACCTTTTTGCTCTAGGCCAAATCACCACTATATCAATCATTTCTTCAAAAACTCAAACTTGACAAAATTCTTTGGTTCAAAAAGAAAGTTTTCACTAGAAATATTCAATGTCCAACACACAAAGTCTTTAAGAGCTAACTGTTCAATCACTTATGGGGTAACATAATGTCCAAGGCATAAACTGCTACAGAATGGACACACAAGGAGCTAACTGTCCAATCATTTATGAGGTAACATAATGTCAAAGGCATAAAGTGTTACAGAATGGACACACAAGGAGCTAACTGTCCAATCATTTATGGGGTAATATAATGTCCAAGGCATAAACTGCTACATAATGGACACACAAGGAGCTAACTGTCCAATCATTTATGGGGTAACATTATGTCCAAGGCATAAACTGCTGCAGAATGGACGCACAAGGAGCTAACTGTCCAATCATTTATGGGGTAACATGATGTCCAAGGCATAAACTGCTACAGAATGGACACACAAGGAGTTAACTGTCCAATCATTTATGGGGTAACATTATGTCCAAGGCATAAACTGCTACAGAATGGACGCACAAGGAGCTAACTGTCCAATCATTTATGAGTTAAATAATGTCCAAGGCATAAAGTGTTACAGAATGGACACACAAGGAGCTAACTGTCCAATCATTAATGAGTTAAATAATGTCCAAGGCATAAAGTGTTACAGAATGGACACACAAGGAGCTAACTGTCCAATCATTTATGACGTAAATAATGTCAAAGAATGCTGTGAAATGAACACATAAGGAGTTAACTGTCTGTCCAACCATTAAGTCCCTTATGAACAACAACAACAACAATTTTTTTTTATTTGCCAATCATGGGGCCCAAAAGGATAGTGGAATCATAATATTATAATTATAAATAAAATATAAAAACAAAACAAACAAACAAACAATAATTAAATTTTCAATGGTTGGTTTATGATTTTGATGACCCAGCTTTTATCATGTAGAGCGGTACTCCCAGGCGGTATACACACAAATGTATAAGCATATATAACTTCATATAAGTAAGTAGTGATTCAGCTTGGTGCCAAAAGTTGTTTTATCAGTATTTTTTCACTTCCAGACTAACACAACCTGGGGTCTCACAACAGCAAATGAATTAAATGTTGCAAAAATAAAAAGTGCAAATAAATGGTGGGATATTTTTATTCAGGAATAGCTAGGCTATAAGTATGTTTAAAGATGCACTAATTTCTAAGTCTTAGCTATCTCTGGTGTCTGACATTTATTAGAGGGGTTAAAATGTCCGGACCAAAGTGACCAAAAAGTTCCTGATGACCAGCAAATATTTTGAGATCAAATTATACTGACCTTAAAGGATACAATTATGGCTGATAAAACATTTTTGAAGAGATTCAATTTTCAGGGGTTTTTTTTTCTTTTTTCTTTTTCTCTTTTTATTTTGGGGGGAGGTGTATTTAATGTCTTAATTTAATAAACTCAATTTAATTGCCAATAATACCCCATTGTTCTCTTTATAATAATTGTCACTTAAAATTAGAACAAAACAGTTGTAGATGGTTTTGCACTTTCTGATCAATGAATTTTAAAATGGGGATTAATATATATCTTTTTTTATTCTTGCCACATATCCATAATTATCAAAAGTATGTCTAGCAATTACCTTGGGAAAATAAAATAAATAAAATATACTCACAAATATGGTTTCCACAACAGCCAGCTCCTTTGACAAAAGGGAATATGGGTAATGTTGCAATGTGGGATGCACTGCACTGCCAAATCACTTGATTAACTTTCAATCGAATGATTAACTAATGCAATGATTAAAAAATGTCCAACAACATATTTTTAGCTAATCTGAAGATAAGTATTTAATCATATGATTAGTAATAATTATTTAAAGTCTAATTAAAAGCTGAACAACTGACCCAAGGCATTTAAGTCAGGTGAGCGATTCAGGCTCATTTGGGGCTCTTGATTACCTCCCTCTTAAAGTGTACACCTACTATTTAATTACCTAAATAGTGAGTGTACAAAATATAAACAAGTAAATATGTGAGCTTATGCTCACTAGTGATACCCCCGCTCCCCATACTAAGCCACGCATACAAGTTAAAATTCTTATCTCATGTAGAACTTTGTTTGGGAAACTGTGACGGGAAGTAGTTGACCTAGTACCATAAAATTGCTATACACCATATAGGACTAAAGGATAAAGCTGTATACAAAATGTCGGACCTCTATCTCATATAGTTGCTTGGCAAACTGTGACGGGAATTTTGCATTTATGTCCATTATGTGTAAAAACCTAAGTATTCGGTCAACAGGAAGTAGACTACCTAGGAGCATAAAATCGGTATACACCATATAGTACTATAGGATAAAGCTGTATACAAAATATCCGAACTCTATCTCATGTAGTTGCTTAGAAAACTGCAACAGAAGTTTTGTTACGGACGGACGAATGGACGGACGAAAGGACGGACAGACGAACGGACAAGGGTAAAACAGTATACCCCCTCTTCTTTGTATTCATTAATTACCGGCTATGTTTTGTTATTTTTTGTCCATACATTATGGGGTTATGTGTCCATGTCTTGTGGGGTATTTTATCCAAAGTTTTTGTGTGGTCAACTCTTGAATGATAAACCTGCCACATAAGGGAAATTTGGGGTGTTTTATTGTTTGCTCTTTAATATTCAATCTATTGTACTGTGTACAGTACAAAATGTGTCTATGCATTACTACACTTGCTCCAAGGTAGATCTGGGTCCAATTTATGGTGCAGTCTTATCTAGCTACAGGCAGCGTAGCTTTTTATTTTCAAACTGATTGTTATGTGAGATGTTCAATTATAATAACCCCATATTTGCATATTGTATTTTAACCCCATAATGCTTTTAACTTTAGTAACCTCACAGTGTATTGACAGGTTGTACAGTTGATGCGCACCTCATATCTAAGGTCTCAACACAAACTCTTGCAACCCCATAATGATTTGGACATTTGACCTCCCAATGTCCCCACCGGCTGTCCGTCCCAAATCCCATATTTGCAAATTTGTACTTATTGACAAACGCCACATCAATCATATTGGGTTGGTAAGTGCATCTAGTGATGATAAGAACATTGCATGCTTCGGATGCTGGATGTGACCTATATTTTCTGCATGAATGATCATGTACAGAAAAATGGTTAAAGTCTATTCCCTCTAACTGGCAAATGCTACATCAACCATATAGATATGGTATGTGCACCTAGTGATGATAGCATAATGCATGCTTCGGATGCTGGCAGTGACCTGCATTTTCCGCATGAATGACCACTTATAAAAGAATGGTTAAAGTCAATTCCTTCTTACTGACAAATGCCATAGTAAGCAAATTGGTATGGTAGGTGCACCTAGAGATGCTTAGCGCAATGCATGCTTCGGATGCTGGATGTGACCTATACTTTCCTCACGAATGACCACTTAAAGAAGAATGATTCAAGTCCATTCCTCCTTACTGACAAGTGCCATACCAACCAAATAGGTATGGAAGGTGCACCTAGTAATGCTTAGTACAATGCATGCTTCGGTTGCTGGATGTGACCTTTATTTTCCGCATGAATGACCACTCATAGAAGAATGAATAAAGATCATTACTGACATGTGCCACATCAACTATATTGGTATGGTAGGTGCACATAGTGATGCTTAGCACAATGCATGCTTCGGATGCAGGCAGTGACCTATATTTTCCGCATGAATGACCACTTATAGAACAATGGTTAACTTAAAGTCCATTCCTTCTGACTGACAAGTGCTTTAATAGCAACCATGTTGATGCTTTAGTGATTGTGGAAAAAAATAAATGTTGCGAGGTTGTCTTTGGACATATTCTTGTTATAATTACCTATGGGTGGTTGTTACACCTACATATAATAGTGCTTTTTAAAAAATTTGCTTCTATCCATGGTTGGTTAAATTCAAGAGTGCCTTCCCTGGGTACTATATAAAATGGAACGGCCCTTATGGAAGCTGGAGCACTTTAAAAACTTTATATTTATATTTCATATTGAAAAAAAATAATAAATTAATTTAAAGAAATGCATGCACAAAATTTAAAATATTTTCATATATAAAAATGATGTTAATAAATATTAAAGTTATTGTAATGGATAAATATTTTAGATTGACATTGAAAGTTATGACATCTTGATTGGAGCTCTCCATGAAGGTGGATGCCACTGGACTAGTGTGACAATTTTTTCCTCATGAAAGTAAGGTCTTATATGTAGACCCACTTGGTGATAGCAAACAAAATCTCTCTATAGGAAGCAATGGCTGTAAGTGCATTTAATTTAGTTGTCTACATAAGTTATAGTTTCTCAAAACATCATAATTAACCTATATATTGTTTTTGAAAATAACAACTCAGTATAGTGACAATCGGACGAATGTGATGAAGCAATTTATTTTTAACTCTCATATTGAAAGAAGTTGGCTGCATTGTTAACATGCTGATTAAGTATATAACTTGTGTCTTCGTAGAAATTTCCTGACAGAAAGATTTAACAAAAGAATTGGTACACACTTAGGAGAGAACTCGAGTGTGGTATCAATTGATCATCAAATGGAGATTGGCCAATATTTGGTTAAATGCTCAGGTAAGACTTTCATTCAGCCATATGCACTAAAATAAGGCCACCTTTCTACATGTTGTTGTAGCTTCATCTACTATTAGATATCAAACGTTGTTTAATAATATTGCAAGGAATGTGGAAATCTATGATTTAAATACTGAATATTACATGTCAAAGTTTGTTCCATGCACATGCAGTAAAAACGCAAGACTTCTATACCACTCCTGAGGGCCATTTGCTTGAGGGGTGATATCAGCCGAGGTTAATACTGCATGTTGTACAGATGTTGACATGTAATGATCATTTTTATTATACATGTATATTTATATTGTGATATTTTTTTAAGTACTTTTGGTTTTGTTGTGCCATGGGGGTGCTATAGTGTAAGGAATATAGGGTATATGTATAGTAGATACCAAATGATAGTTTATAACACATATTTAAAAGACCATATGATTGCTAAAAAGCCCAACTGTTTTGTTACTCTTTTGGACTTAAATATATGATATTTTTTGTATCATAAATTTTCTCATGCTTCTATCCATCACAACCTCATGATATATTTTTCTTTATAACTAGTTATTATTTAAATCAGGAATTATTAGGGGGCTTGGAAAATCTGTTAAAATTTATAAAATAGACTAACCCCTACTAGAGGGGTTAGTCATGCTGGCATGTCTAATGGTTTACATTAGTTTAGTAGAAATTTTTAAACATGTGAACTCAACTAACCCCCTTAGTCCAAGTCAGTCATCTCATAATTAAGTATAGTGATTTCTTTCATGAGTTTGAGAAATTCTGTATTTTATGAGTGGAGCGTAGCGAAACGAGAAGAATTTCTCAAACGAGTGGAAGTAATCACGATCTTAAGAACATATTTCTTTCGTTTTTCGTCCAAACTAAGAACAAATTCGTAATTATGCGGGAAAATGAAAACGCGGATGGGTGACGTTCACCGATTGAAGCATCATTTTTTTCGATTGTTTTCAAGGAGCATGGGCAACTGTCTGTCATGAGCTATCTGTAATAGAAAACGAGTAAAACGAAAGAATTATACATGTATATTCATTACTTGCAGCAATATTTTGCAATTATCACAATTACCAAAAATAAGCAGATTAACTGAACAGACTTTAAACTGTATTTCCAATATGTCCCGAAAGATGTGCACATGTTTCTATCAAGACACACACATATACATTAGTATTATTTTACGATTGAAGCATAATGTCTTTTCTGCAGAATGATGGTAATGTATTTTTTTACTTGTACATGTAGCTTTGTTGTGGTGGACATTCAATAGCAAATATTCAAATCTAATTTTAGCATATCCTTTATTGTAACACTGTTGCTTCACGATCATGTAACACTTCTGCTTTCCTATCACATGGCTTTTGTCCATCTGTCTGTCAGCATTTAACCATGTAGATAACATTACTAATATTAGACACCTTTGTCAATGCAAGGCCACCATTGGCCGCATTTTACAAATGTTGTGTAACTGTTAGCACACTTGGGCTGAAAACATCAAATATTGATTTACTTTCCATATTTCCCCCTTTTTTACTTGGTTCAAATTTTTCTGTGGGGTATTTGTGTTGCAGGGCTGTAACTTTGAGTTTTGGTGAGCTAGCTTGCAAATGGTATAGCAATGTCTCACTGACTAACTACCTTTTTTCACTTGATCCTCCTGACTAATGCCAACACGATAGCAGAACTCAATATTATCTGCTTCAATTTCAATTCTAGTCTGTAGCTCCAACTTTAGGTGGAACAAAGAAAAGAAAAGTAAATATGGAAGGAGATTCAAAATACTGAATTTTGTTAATGAGAAATGTAATTTTCTTCAAAAAGAAATTCCATTTTTGGGTCATGTTGTATCACGAGATGGTGTCAAAACGGACCCGGAAAAAGTAAAAGCTGTTCAAAATATTAAAAGGCCAACAACTGTTACTCAAGTTTTCTTGGACTTTCTTCTTATTATAGGAAGTTCATAAAAGATTATTCAAAAATTGCAAAACCACTATTTGATTTGACCAAAAAGAATAATAAATTTGTTTGGGACAAAAATTGTGAAGAGTCATTTGAAACTTTGAAAACAAAATTGATTACTGCCCCAATATTGGCATACCCGCAAGCAGATGGGTCGGAGTTCATATTGGACACCGATGCTAGTGCGTATGCTATAGGGGGTGTTCTATCTCAAATTCAAGATGGGAAAGAACGGGTTATTGCATACGGCAGTAGGTCATTAGATAAACCTGAAAGAAATTATTGCGTAACCAGAAGAGAAATGTTAGCAGTTGTTTATTTTACAAAACATTTCAAACATTATTTGTTAGGTAGATCTTTTAAGATAAGGACAGATCATGGTTCTTTAACATGGTTACAAAATTTTAGAGAGCCTGATGGTCAAATTCATAGATGGATACAACAGTTAAGTCAGTTTCATATGAAAATAGAACAAAGAAGGGGTGTTAAACATAGAAATGCTGATGGAATGTCTAGGTTAAAAATAGGGGACTCAGATATCTGTAGTCAATGTAAAATGCCATGGGATTATGTCTATGAAGGGCCCAAATGTGTTGAGGTTAAGCATTTCAAAGAAGGGGGGTCTGAATGTAACGTAGAGAATATTTCTGATACGGAGAAAAATGAAAGTATTCAGGAAAACCCTGACCTGCAACGTATCACTATTGAAAATGGAGATATGTCAGAGCCTGAAAGTGTACCAAATTCAGGAGAATTACCTGTTGTTAGAAGGGGGAGAAAACCAAACCGTCCTAAACCTGCTAAACCAAAGTCAAAACCAAATCTCGAATTTTCAAATGAAAATTTTCGGAAATTGCAAGAAAATAATGAAGTTTTAAATAAAATTTTAAAATTTAAAGAGGAAAATCAGAAACCAAATTGGGATGAAATTAGTCAGGAAAGTGTAGATTTGAAGTTTTGGATGGCGAGATGGGAAAGTTTAGAAATTAAAAACAATGTTTTATGTATGCTTTGGTTAGATGACAAAGTAAAAAGGTGGAAAATTTGTATTCCAGATGCAATTGTTACTTCAATTTTATGGTTTCTACATGACTCAAAAACTTCAGGTCATTTAGGAATTAAGAAAACTTTAGACAAAGCTAAAATTTCACCTTTCTTTTGGAGAAATATGCAAAAATCTGTTAAACAATATGTAAACCAATGTGATATTTGCGGGGAAAGGAAAAACCCGTTAAATAAAAAGAGGCATTTCATGAAGTCATATGTTGTTGGTACGCCATTTGAAAGAATTGCAACAGACTTAGCAGGACCTTTTCCTATTTCGGAAAATAAGAATCGGTACATTTTAATTGTAGGGGATTATTTTTCAAAACTTACTGAAGCATATGGAATCCCTGATATTCAAGCTGAAACTGTTGCCAAATGTAATTTTTAGAGCTTGGATAAAAAGATATGGATGTCCAAGAGAAATTCATTCAGATCAAGGGAAACAATATGAGAGTATTTTGTTCAAAGAATTGTGCAAGTTACTTGAAATAGATAAATCTAGAACTACTCCCTTACATCCAAGATCAAATGGAATGATTGAAAGAATGAATAGAAGTGTCAATGATATGTTGTCAAAATATATCAAGTCAAATCAAAAGGATTGGGATAATTCATTAGATTTTATTACAATGGCTTATACAACTCCGCACAAGAGTACTGGATTTAGTCCTTACATAATTATTTTTGGTAAGGAAATGAATTTTCCGTTAGATATTTTGACTGAAAATGTAAATGAGGACGAAGAAGATCCAAAATTTATGTCTGAGTATGTTCAAGATTTAGAAAATAGGCTTAAAGAAGCTCATGAAGTTACAAGGCAAAATTTAAAAAGATCGGCAAAAAGACAAAAGATCTATTATAATGCTAATGTAAAACGGCATTCTTATGACAAGGGAACTTTAGTTTGGAGAAATCAAAAGAAAAATGTACCGGGTTTAAAATCTAAAATTGCTAGACACTGGACAGGTCCATGGGTAGTAGTTGAAAAATTAAATGATGTAATTTTTAAAATTCAACATTCTAAAAATTCAACACCTATTGTTATTCATGGTGATAATTTGAAACCTTATAAAGGTCCTAAAAATTAAATTGGTTTGAAAACAATTCTGAAAATATTAATATTGAATTTCCAAATATTTTTAACTTCGGAAATAATTTTGAACAAGATAATAACCTTGAGCATAGTTATTTTTCAGAACCACACGACGTTTTCTCCCCAGATGTAGGTCATTCAGATGTTGCAGATCAAAGAAGACCACCTGGTGACACTGTAGACGATAATTCTGAGAATGTCCGGAGCCCATGTATTCCTCTGGTACCGGACCAACGATTACGTAAACCGGACATGCGTGATGGAGCTGCGCAATTAAATCAAAATAAACATTGCGACAGTCAAAGAAATATTCACACGAGAACTAGAAAGATTACAAAGCCGAAGAGATATTTAGATTTTATTGTCCATCATAATATTATGGAGGATAATAATCCAGAAAAGCTGCATGTGTGTGAAAAGTGTGGACAGAAGTACAGTAGTAGGAGAAACTTAAATCGGCATGTAAATCAAGTGCACGCAGAGACAGTGCGATATGTTTTGTGTCCTGTGCCCAGCTGCCGCAGACCATTTTACAGGAAGGAGTATTTAGAGACCCATCTTGAATGTGTACATGGTCAAACAGCAGACGAAGCAAAAGAAAAGACGAGAGGAAGCCTGTGGAGGGAAGGCAGAAGAGAAGAACTTGAGTCCAGGGCGTTGAAGCCAAAGACCGCCGGGACTACACCAGAAACTTGCTCCTCAGCAAGTGCTGCCAGATCTAGTGAGCATGTTGAGGTTTCAGATGTTGAGCCCAGTGCAACTGGAGCTTTTTCTGAACAGCCAACTAGAAATGAGGAGGAAAGTTATGTCATTTCCAATCTGGATTTTGGTGATTTTACTGATCAAGATTATGTAGAGATTCATTGAGATAGCAGTGAATTTGACATTCCATTGGAAAAAAATTGATGTACCTGGTACCCTATCACACATGGACACTACTATCATGGATCAAATTCTAGATGATGTGGATGATAATGGAACTGACATTTCTGATACAGTTAGTGGTTCCGGAGAAACTGTGAAATATGACAGTGATACTGATATAGACAGGCAGGAAATTAAGACAGTGACACTCAAACTTACCAGGAAGAGGTCCTACAACAACGATTCGGTGCAGGAGGAAGAAATCATCACTGAGTTCAGTGAAAACTATGAGGACCTAGGAAATTTTCTGAAAGAAATGAACAATTTTATAGAAGAAGAAATTAAAAGGCAGAAGAAAGACAGTGATTAAGTTGATATTTTATCCAAACATTTGTGCCGGATTTTAAAGTTATGATGTTTTGTTAGTAGGTTATAGGATAAGCTGTATAATAACAGTTTTTATACGACCGCAAAAAATTTGCGGACGTATTATGGTATGATGCTGTCGTCGTCGTCGTCGTTGTCGTCGTCGTCGATGTCTGTTAACTTTTTAGTGTTTCCACAATAACTTTAGTTCCAGTTATCCGATTGCTATGAAACTTTACAATGATGTTCCTTACCATAAAAGGATGCATGGGATTGATTTTGGGGGTCCCCCCATTTTTCGTTTAGAAATTAGGGGCCAAAAAAGGGCCAAAAATACTACTTTTTTGTTTGTTTCCACAATAACTTTAGTTCTAGTTATCCAATTGCTATGAAATTTGACATTGATGTTCCTTACCATACAAGGATGAATGGGATTGATTTTGGGGGTCCCCCCTTTTTTTGTTTCGAAATTAGGGGCCCAAAAGGGGGAAAAAATTCAAATATTTTACTTGTTTCCACCATAACTTTGGTCCTAGTTGGCCTATTGCTGTGAAATTTGTCAAGAATGTGTCTTACAATAAAATAATGAACCTGATGAATTTTTGTGCCCCCCTTTTTCTCCGTTGTGTAATTAGGGGCCAAAAGGGGCCAAAATAAAAACTTTTTTATTTGTGGTCCGATTTCGAAATTTTTTTTTTACATGTTTGTTCTTGTCAAATAGCGGATACAAAATTAAGAATTAATTTTTGCGACCCCCCCCCTTTTTTCCACCTATTACGTAATTAGGGGCCAAATGGGGCCAAAATCGAAACTTTTTTATTTGTGGTCCGATTTTGAATTTTTTTTTTTGCAAGTTTATTTTTGTCAAGTAGCGAATCCAAATTTGAGAATTTATTTTTGCGACCCCCACCCCTTTTTCACCTGTTACATAATAAGGGGCCAAAAGGGGCCGAAATTGAAACTTTTTTATTTCTGGTCCGATTTTGAAAATTTTTTTTGCATGTTTGTTCTTGTCAAATAGCGGATACAAAATTAAGAATTAATTTTTGCGACCCCCCCTTTTTCCCCTTATTACGTAAATAGGGGCCAAATGGGGCCGAAATTAAATTTTTTTTATTTCTGGTCCGATTTTGAAAATTTTTTTTGCATGTTTGTTCTTGTCAAATAGCGAATACAAAATTAAGAATTAATTTTTGCGACCCCCTCTTTTTCCCCCTATTACGTAATTAGGGGCCAAATGGGGCTTTTTTATTTGTGGTCCGATTTTGAAATTTTTTTTTGCAAATTTATTCTTGTCAGGTAGCGATTCTAAATTTAAGAATAAATTTTTGGGGCTGTAATCATAATTTAAAAAAAAATTCTGGTTCGATTTTTTATTTTTTCCCCAAACATTATTCTTTTAAAGAGTAGAATACAACATTCAAAATTTATATTTTTAGCCCCTGGGTTGAAAGTCCATCAGAGAAGCATGTGTCAAAAACCTTTGTCAGTCCACCATGGGCTGCATGTGTCCAGAACAATAGACTATCCATATTAGGCCTAAAACGTACAGGGTTCAACATGTTGCGGTCGTATCATGCTGCGCTCGGCGAAGCTTTTTATTTTTATTATTATTATGTTACAGTCAATCATTTTACACTATTAGATTGTTTACATAAAAATTTTTGCATGCTTTGATACTGGTCAGTATTTGTTTGTTTGTTTTGCCTTACTTTTTATTTAATGGTGCTTAAAGTTTAAAATGTTTTAAAATATAGTTTAAATTTAAATCTTAAATTGTTCGAAAGTTAGAGTGAGTGAGTGAGTTGGTGTTTTACGCCCGTGCAACGCTATATAGGTTATTTACATGCGATGAACATGAAAAGGATGATAAAATGAACATGAAATGATGATAATAAATGAAATATGGGGATGGGGTGGGAAACAAAGGACCGGTAAATTTTGAAGAACCACAGGATAAGGGGAGAGGTGGGTAGGGGCGGAAAATTTAGCCTATGTGGTGCACTACTTGGCGGTCCACAAAGGGGTCTTTTACGTGCATGAAGCGTGGCACTCTTCACACACGTTGGCCCACTATGGTCGGCGGTCAGGGTTTCCGTATTATAGACCTGACAACCCCCGCGGACGAGGGCTACCCTATTCAGCCACCTAGGGTACACACTTGGTCGCTCTGTGGGCTGAGCACTGACCCGACGTCAGAATCCCAAGACCCTTAGTCGCCTCTTACGACAAGCTAGGCTCTGCTGCGGGCCTATTCGCCACCCGGGCCCCGCACGGGACTCGAAAGTTAGATGTTTATATGTTGATATACATTGTAAAATTTGGATAAGAAATCATTATTTAATCTTTTAGTAATTTGGTATTTTCATGTTTTCCCGTGCAAATAAATTTTTAAATATGTTATATTAAAAGATGATGTAGTTCATTTTTTTTTAAAGGACCAGTTATGTAAATATTTTTTTTTTGTTTGTTGTTATTGTTATTTTAGTCATAAAAATATATAATGATAAAATATATCTATGCGTTTGTTAAACTGTATTATATATAATCTTTTGATCTGTGAGAGAGTTGATTTAGTAATAAGAGTTTATTACTCAGGGGTTTTACTATAATCACCGAAGTGTGTTCATTGATTTTGGAATTTTGTGTATTGTTGGTTTAAGTCGGTGTTAATTATCTTTTAAAATGGTGCTAATTGATCAAGGTAATAGTTATTTAATAGTTATGGTGCTCAATAAAGAATTGTTTGTTTTCATATAATTATTGAAGAAATCCAAACCTGCAAGTGTTCATTTTATATTCTATTTACATGCTGTTAATTTACATAAACTGTTATGATTTTGTTAATTGATGTCGGAAAGTTAAGTAGTTGAATTAATTAATTATGCATGGAAGTGCATAATAGTATTAGTGAGTGAGTGAGTTGGTGTTTTACGCCCGTGCAACGCTATATAGGTTATTTACAGGCGATGAACATGAAAAGGATGATTCAATGAACATGAAATGATGATGATAAATGAAATATGGGGGTGGGATGGGACACAAAGGACCGGTAAATTTTGAAGAACCACAGGAAAAGGGGAGAGGTGGGTAGGGGCGGAAAATTTAGCCTATGTGGTGCACTACTTGGCGGTCCACAAAGGGGTCTTTTACGTGCATGAAGCGTGGCACTCTCCACACACGTTGGCCCACTATGGTCGGCGGTCAGGGTTTCCGTATTATAGACCTGACAACCCCCGCGGACGAGGGCCACCCTATTCAGCCACCTAGGGTACACACTTGGTCGCTCTGTGGGCTGAGCACTGACCCGACGTCAGAATCCCAAGACCCTTAGTCGCCTCTTACGACAAGCTAGGCTCTGCTGCGGGCCTATTCGCCACCCGGGCCCCGCACGGGACCATAACAGTATTATTGTTTTTGTACAATTTTGTACTTTGATGTTGCCAAATTGTTACAAGTCTCAGGTTGTTATATATACACTTTTATATAGTAGTTTAGGTTTTCCTATATATATCTTGGGCAGGGGTTTCAAAAAAATGTGGTAACTTCCTGTTTATCTCGCATTCGGAACTTCTCTGGATTTATGGATTCATTTAGAAGAAAGGGCCCATGTATTTTTTAAAAATATTTACATTCCAAAAACGATTTACTATGC
Organism: Arcuatula senhousia; assembly: GCA_963971305.1. NCBI lineage: Eukaryota > Metazoa > Mollusca > Bivalvia > Mytilida > Mytilidae > Arcuatula > Arcuatula senhousia. Next base: position 30,586,570 of record OZ020314.1, on the reverse strand, counting down.
CTTTTTTCCAAATTATTGATCACTGTGTTAAATTTTTACATGAGAATAAAATTATTATAAATAATTAACCTATCCACAAGATATCTTGACTGATTTTATTTCATGTTTCACTTAAAATTACAATCTTGACTTGAATAAAATTAAAAAAATCTGAGATTATTTATATCTGTCTTTCCTTTTAAGTTATGTCATGATAAGCCATAACTACTTAATTATCCTGAGGCTTAAAAGGGAATGCAGAAATATTTCAAAAGGGGCGGGGTACAGTTAATATTATATCGGTAATGCTGAAAATCAACACAAAAAATGCTAAATGCATGTACACATTTGACGTTTTTTCCCCTTCATGACCATTTAGCTATTTTTTTTATCATTTTTTATGTTCAGACATGCAATAGCTTTGTCGTGTGCATTGCGATTTTGGTTATTTAATGTTCAGATTGTTGTGTTCAATGGGTTTCTGTCATTATCAGTATAAAGGGAAATATTGTTTTATTCAGGCCAAGATCTTTTGAACTGTGGAACGTTTTGCTATCTCAAATTTCAGTATTGATCTGTTGAACTGTTCAATCAACATATAAAATGTACATTATTTGTGAATCTGTAAAAATGTTTTCCAGTGAAGATCCGATTGTATTGAGTGATAGTGATAGTGACACATCTACTTCATCAGCCTCAACAGTTGACCCAGTTGTAATAAACAAACTGAAGAAGCTGAAAGATGAAGGTACAAACTGCATAAACTGAAATAGAGGAAACATGTTCTATAACTAATTGCAAAGGACAAGGGTAGGCAGAAAAAAAAATAGGGTAGGGTAGACTAGGTAGGGTAACATGAATCAAGGCTTGAAGTTATATTATTTTGATCATTTGGTTTGGAATAATCCAGCATTGAGACCGTACAAGTCCTTTTGATTTCACATGATCTGATATGACTTTGAAATTAAATATTTTTTCATTATTTTCCTCATGAAAGCCTTGCCTGTGTTTGCAAACTTTAAACGATATGAAAAAATACAGGGGACACAACTCCTGATCAAGAAACTACACAGTAGGTTGGCTAATTTTATTTTTACTATACTATACTGTAGTGTAGAAAACATTTAGATCTATTTCTGAGATCTTTAAACAATAATATTATGGTCTAGAGTTCATTTACTCCACAACCTCTCATATAATTCATAAGTTTAACGTCTAACCACTGATTTCACTTATCACAGTTGCGTACATGATACCTTTGAAATGGGCCTTGATGTAGTCTTCCGGTTGGCAGTCATCTAACGCTTTCCTTGGCTGAACATTGGTTTTTGCATCTTTTATGCTGATAACCATATCCTCTCACTAAATTAGAACATACACTTTCTCCATTTTGGCAACATAAATGAATCGGAGCAGTCATAATCGGAGTATTTATTTTGAAAATCGGTGTTATCAAAAACAACGATTTAAAAATAGACCACCCTTGCGGATTAAACAAATGAAGATTCGGGTAACATTTTGAGTAATATCCGACCAATCAAAATCGAGCTTTCGAATGCGATCGGTCCCGTGCGGGGCCCGGGTGGCGAATAGGGCCGCAGCAGAGCATATTTTGTCGTAAGAGGCGACTAAGGGTCTTAGGATTCTTACGTCGGTTCAGTTAGTTAGTTAGTTATTGCTTTACTCCCAAGCAGCACGATTTCGGCTATATCCGGGAGATGAACATGAAAATGGTGATACAATGAACATGAAATGATGATGAAGTGGAGGAAACAGGGACACAAGGCCAATCGGGTAGGATAGTTTTGACTGCCACTGGAAAAAGGAGTGATGGATAGGGACGGGAAATTTTGCCTCCTGCATGGGGATCCTACGGGTCCTACTCTTACCGAGACCTGCAACAGCGTTCTTAAACGTGCGAGGAACGTGACATTTTTCCCAACATGGTGCACCACTATGGTTTGCGGTCAGGTTTTCCGCATTATCGCCTGACGACCCGCACCTCTCGATGTCAGGGCTGCCCCATTCAACCACCCGGGGCACACATCCCAGTCGCTTTGTGGGCAAAGCGGCCTGACCCCGATGTCAGGTTTCTGAGCGCTCTTTAGTGGACTTCTACCGACAAGCTTAGCGCTGCTGCGGGCCTATTCGCCTCCCGGGCCCCGCACGGGACTACGTCGGTTCAGTGCTCAGCCCACAGAGCGACCGCATTGGCTAAATTTTCCGCCCCTACCCACCTCTCCCCTTTTTCCTGTGGTTCTTCAACATTTATCGGGGCCCGGGTGGCGAATAGGCCCGCAGCAGAGCCTAGCTTATCGTAAGAGGCGACTAAGCGTCTTGGGATTCTGACGTCGGGTCAGTGCTCAGCCCACAGAGCGACCAAGTGTGTACCCTAGGTGGCTGAATAGGGTGGCCCTCGTCCGCGGGGGTTGTCAGGTCTATAATACGGAAACCCTGACCGCCGACCATAGTGGGCCAACGTGTGTGGAGAGTGCCACGCTTCATGCACGTAAAAGACCCCTTTGTGGACCGCCAAGTAGTGCACCACATAGGCTAAATTTTCTGCCCCTACCCACCTCTCCTTTTTCCTGTGGTTCTTCAAAATTTACCTGTCCTTTGTGTCCCATCCCACCCCCACATTTCATATATCATCATCATTTCATGTTCATTTTATCATCCTTTGCCTGTTAATAACCTATATAGCGTGGCACGGGCGTAAAACACCCTCTCACTCACTCAAAATTTATCGGTCCTTTGTTTCCCACCCCATCCCCATATTTCATTAATCATCATCATGTCATGTTCATTTTATCGTCCTTTTCATTTTTATCGCCTGTAAATAACCTAAATAGCGTTGCACGGGCGTAAAACACCAACTCACACTCACCACAGAGCGACCAAGTGTGTACCCTAGGTGGCTGGTTAGGGTGGCCCTCGTCCGCGGGGGTTGTCAGGTCTATAATTCGGAAACCCTGACCGCTGACCATTATGGGTCAACGTGTATATAGAGTGTCACGCTTCATGCACGTTAAAGATCTCTTTGTGGACCGCCAAGTAGTGCACTACATAAGATAAATTATCCGCGTTTTTGCGTATTTTTGTCCCCAAATTTTTGACGCATGTTAAGATGGAAGAAAATGAGATGTAAAATAAGTGTACAAAATATATATTATGGGACTGCTAGAATGAGTTTATAATTGCATGTATGATTGAATAATTGCTCCTCGTACACTTCTGTAATTTCTTATAAAACATCGACATTAAAATGAACACCATCCATAAACAAGTTAACCCCTGAACTATTTACACCTCGAACTTTCCAATAGATGAAACTATCCTTGAAGTAATTGCTTATATTGCTCTTCAATAAGTTGTTAAATTTATGCACCCTGCTAGTGTATTCTTGGATGCCTGTGTTACTAGTTGATGTTCTCGGCATTAATTGCAGTACACACATTTTGTGTAAACGATAACTCATCCGCTTCAAGCTTCTGTATATTATGTGAGAAGAATTTTGAATCTTTACCTTCAAACAAGGAGGACCTACTTAGTTCTTGTAAAGCAATTCTGAAATTGAAACATATACATGTATACAATTGCAAACAAAAATATATTAGAAATTTAAAACAAACAAGGAATACTTGGAGCAGGCTCACGAATGATACCACAGCTTTATAAGTCTAACTCCAATTATCTCCCTTGTATGATATCCGACAGCAACGAAAATTCTGCATGCACATCTTCATTTAGTATACATCATTCATATAAAGTTTTATTAAAATCTGCCAAGGGATTTAGGAGGAGTTGCACTTACGAGGTATGTTGTCAGACAGACAGGGTCATACCTATATACCCCCCCAAAAAAAATTGTTTTCACAGGGGGTATAAGAACACAATATTAGAAAAAAAAATCACTGTTAGCACTTTCAGACTCTTCGAACAGTATATATATAAACATTGGTAATAGAAACATAGCGACAATGGTAATGCAACATCATTAGAGTACAGCAGTTGTGTTTAAGTTGTCTTGATGTCAACATGATTCATGATTGTTTTATTTAAAGATATTCTGTATTGTTATACCAAGATATTTCCTATTTTGAGTTAACTGGGATCTTTTTGTTGTAACCTGAAGTCATCCCAGGAGCCTGAATCACTCACCTGACTTCTCGCTATCAAAAATGAACTCGACATACCATTATTACCTTATAAATAAATTTAAATCAAAATCTGAGCAAGTTTAATTTATGGCGGAAAAATGGCATACCATCAAAATCGGATTAAGTTAGAGTTTTGGCTGAAAATGAATGCAAATTTTGTAAATAGCAGACAATAAACAATTTACGATACCAAAATTGAACTTCAATTTTTGGGGGCAAAATCGAACAAAGTTTGAGTGAAATGAACTTTTAACACAAACTTTTTACAAAAAATTTGTGAGCCAATGCTCACTTACGATACCCACACTTTTACAGCTATGCCTTGCCTTGCATATATACCAAGTTTTTTGGTAAACAGGAAATAGATGTGCAAATAATGGTTATGTTTTTGCCTACCTTCACGTCTTGGCCCACCTTGATCATCTCCCATCTCACCACTTAATTTAATGTACAGTTTGCATGTCCTATCAAAAGACTCTCTTTTAAGTGCTCTAAATTCTTGACACAATGACCTCGTTTTTTTCTACTTTCAGCTACATTTTTATGGAAATCAATCCCCATTTTTTCAATTTTTAGCCGAGTTGCAACGAAGTTGGGCGGGCGGCAACAATTGGTTTCCGGACCATAACTCAAAAAGTTGTGAACTGATTTAAATGAAACTTTGGGATATTGTTACATACCATAAGAGGAGGAACCCTATTGATTTTAAGGTAAATCCGTTCAAGGTCAAGGTCACAGCGACAGAAAAACCTTAGAAAATTTCTTGAATTAGTGGTTTCCGGACCATAACTCCAAAAGTTTTCAACCAATTTTATTGAAAGTTTGGGATATTGTAACATACCATAAGAGGAGGAACCCTATTCATTTTGAGGTAAATCCGTTCAAGCTCAAGGTCACAGTGACAGAAAAAGGTTAGAAAATTTCTTGAATTAGTGGTTTCCGGACCATAACTCAAAAAGTTTTCAATCGATTTTATTGAAAGTTTAGGATATTGTTACATACCATAAGAGGAGGAACCCTATTGATGATTTTGGGGTAAATCCCTTCAAGGTCAAGGTCACATTGACAGAAAAAAGTTAGAACATTTCTTGAATTAGTGGTTTTCAGACCATAACTCAAAAAGTTTTGAACTGATTTTAATGAAACTTTGGGATATTGTTACATACCATAAGAGAAGGAACCCTATTGATTTTGGGGTAAATCCGTTCAAGGTCAAGGTCACAGTGACAGAAAAAGGTTAGAAAATGTTTTGAATTAGTGGTTTCCGGACCATAACTCAAAAAGTTTTCAACCGATTTTATTGAAAATTTGGGATTTTGTTACATACCACAAGAGGAGGAACCCTATTGATTTTGGGGTAAATCTGTTCAAGGTCAAGGTCACAGTGACAGAAAAAAGTTAGAACATTTCTTGAATTAGTGGTTTTCAGACATAACTCAAAAAGTTTTGAACTGATTTTAATGAAACTTTAGGATATTGTTTCATACCATAAGAGAAGGAACCCTATTGATTTTGGGGTAAATCCATTCAAGGTCAAGGTCACAGCAACAGAAAAATATTTGAAATTTACTTAAAAAAGCAGTTTCTGGTCAATTACTCAAAAAGTTGTCAACAGATTTTAATGAAACTTTGTAATGTTGTTACCAATTATAGGGAGTTTTCATCAATTTTAGGAGCATCAGCACACCACAACATCATATGAACATGGGGGGAGCCTCTCTGCTGGAACTCTATTCTGTAGAACCAATCTGCAACCTTCCCCGATCGGATTTAATTATGACAATAGGAACTGGTTCATAAAGATATGAAGGGAGTAGTCGAAATGTCTGGTACAGGTTACAGGATCTGACTATCAAACGGGTCTTGTCTTGCCAAGTAAAATTTTCTAGTTCTTCATCTGTGTAATCTTTGTTGTCAACAAGTTTTCCTAGTATTCTTAATAAATGTATCCACTGTGTCTCGGCAGCTGACAGAGTCAGAAAAAATGTTGCAGGACCAAGTTGTCTTATTGAGGCAAATAATTCTTTAGATACAGCTTGAAAGTATGGTGGTGATCCACGAAGTGTTCTCAGGACTTTGTACCCTTGGTCGAGATGGCTTATGTTCTGGGCATTTTCCTTTCGTACATCTTTGGCTGTTAGTTGTTGACCACCTGTTTTGATCTTTCGTATAGCAATGTTTGTCTGGTCTATCAAGAACTTCATCTGTATTTTTTTTTGTTTTAAAGAAGATATTTTCTACATTCTTGGCACATCTTCTGTCACTGTTCCGGAGTTCTGATTTTACAATTTCTCCATATGTAACAGGTACTGTTCTCTTATTGTTTGGAATACGTGACTGTCCACAAAATATACCAGGGTAGGCCTGTTCTTCAGATGTTTTTTCTGTAAATATGCTGACTGGTTGTCTGTTCTCTGCTGGAGCATAACTGTAGACCATGTCCCTTTCACCTGATTCGATAAAATCTGGTGCAGTCAAGAGTGTGTCTGTAACACCTGCAACAGTTTCATTGCCATCTACTTCAGTCCATTCATCATCACTGTCATATTGTGGTGTCTGGTTACTTGGCAGAGGTTCACAGGATTCAGGTTCATCTGTACTCATGACATCTGTTATGATCTCATCAACATTTTCTTCATTGGAATCGTCAGTTTCAGACCAATTTAAGTCATATGTGATGTTTAGTTCTTTATACAACTTTCCTGTCTCTGATAAATGTTTTGCAGCAGTTCGAATCTTTTCAGGTCTAATGTTTAAACTATAAACGTGGTGTTGGTATCTTAGTCTTCTCTTTAATTGTGCTTTGATTGTTGCAGTGTTGCTGGATAGACGAGGTAGTGACTGTACTGTGTTGATGGTATCTGAAGGAACAACAACCATATTACCGTGGATTTTAAACTGTTTCCCTGTTGGAGCTTGGTGGATTTTTATAAATGGTAGAAGAGGTGAAAGCAAAACTAACTCTAATGGATTCAGGTCTTTTAGTGGGCCTTGCTCTGTAAATTTCATCTCGTTGGCAACTGAGGAAGGAGGCATTTTTCCCTTTTTTATGTAGCCAAAGCATGTTTTACAAATCCATTCTTTGTCATCCATACTTTTCTTGCCAGTGAAGCATCTAATAGCCATGTCCTCAGTTTTTTTGTGAATATGTCTTTCTGATGTTTTCTTTATTTACCTGTTGAACAGAATGTCTATACATCAACTGGTACATACAAAGATAGGTCCATCTTTAATTTTCTCATGAAAATTGACAATTAGAGTTGAAAAATCCTTTGCTTTTCTGTTCATCCTTTGAGCTCTTTTTGCAGATTTTTCCTTGTCTAAAATGCCTGGCTTGGAACGTTTGGCTCTCATAGCATCTCTGTCTGCCTCCAAAACACCTGGCTTGGATCTTCTGTCTCTCTTAGCATCTCTTTCTGCCTCCAAAACACCTGGCTTGGATCTTCTGTTTCTCTTAGCATCTCTTTCTGCCTCCAAAACACCTGGCTTGGATCTTCTGTCTCTTTTAGCCTTTCTTTCTGCTTCCAAAACACCGGGCTTGGAGCGTTTGTCTCTCTTAGCATCTCTGTCTGCCTCCAAAACACCTGGCTTGGATCTTCTGTCTCTTTTAGCCTTTCTTTCTGCTTCCAAAACACCGGACTTGGAGCGTTTGTCTCTCTAAGCATCTCTGTCTGCCTCCAAAACACCTGGCTTGGATCTTCTGTCTCTCTTAGCATCTCTTTCTGCCTCCAAAACACCTGGCTTGGATCTTCTGTTTCTCTTAGCATCTCTTTCTGCCTCCAAAACACCTGGCTTTGATCTTCTGTTTCTCTTAGCATCTTTTGCTGCATCCAGAACACCTGGCTTGGATCTTCTGTTTCTCTTAGCATCTTTTTCTGCCTCCAGAACACATGGCTTGGATCTTCTGTTTCTCTTAGCATCTTTTTCTGCCTCCAGAACACCTGGCTTTGATCTTCTGTCTCTCATAGCATCTTTTTCTGCCTCCAGAACACCTGGCTTAGATCGTTTGTCTCTCTTAGCAACTCTTTCTGCCTCCAAAACATCTGGGTTGGATCTTTTGTATCGTTTAGCTTCTGCTTCGAGGTCTAAAACTTCAGGATTCTTTCTTTTCAGCCTTCTTCTAATTGAGTCACGGTGCTGTTCTTCAGATCTGTACTTGGGTTCACTTCTCTTGGCTTGCATCCATAGAATTTTTTTTTCTGCTCGACTTAGGGATGACTTCCATATAACAGACCTTGAGGGTGGAACTTCATTATTTGGACATTCTGGTTGTACAGGACTTAAGCTGTATAAACTGGTGTCTTTTGAAGTTGATGGCTGCTCATCATCTGTACGTTGAAGTGTTTTTCTTAAAGGGATCCTATATGAAGTGGCTAGTGGTTTAGAGTAGATTTCGTGCAGAATTTCAGATGATCTTTGGTCTGATTCATAAGTTTCCTATAAAAGAAAAAGTAGCTTTTAACATGATATATAGAACATGCAATAGTTTTTATTATTATGAATAGGCAACAATTTTATAATCGAACAAGTTTTTAACTGAGGAGTAAACAAATGGAAATGTCTCTCTGGCTGTTTGGCAATTAAAACTCTATTTGTGCAGTTTGTCTTTTTAAACATTTATTCTAATAAAGTTTAAGTTTTGACCAGAGCATAAGCACCCACATGTAGAACACTGAACTCACAAAATTGTAATGATGTATTATACATGAAAACAATTTTAAACAAGAAATCTGTGAGCCAATGCTCACTACTGATACCCCCGCTTTCACAACTTTGCCATGCGTTCAATATAAAGTTTACAGCAAACAGAAAGAAAATATTTGATGGATTCAAAAATGTATCCAACAATACATCATGTCCATATCAAGCTTGTTACCAACAAGTTATAACTGTAACTAAGTCTCCCATGCCAAGTTTCTCAATCATGACTCCCATGGAATCATCTCAGAACCCCAATGATACCAAATGCATTGTCTAATCATAAGGAATAATAGGATGGGGATCTCATTAGTTTAAAAGCAAATAAGTATTTTGTCATTTGGGGGGGGGGTCATGACACCATCAGACACTTCTATGGTACCAAATGATTCATCTTACCATAAGGACTAAGAATATATATGGTTATAGGGTGGGGATCTCAATGGTTTTCAAGATGTTAAGTTTTTGTCATATGAGGGGGTCGGACATGACCCCCTCAGACACCTTTATGGTGGCAAATGATTTGTCTTACCATAATGACTAAAAATATATATTGTTAAAGGGTGGTGATATCAATGGTTTTCAAGATATGAAGTATTTTGTCATTTGAGGGGGTGGGGCATGACGCCCTCAGACCACTACTTACAATAAGGACTAAGAAAGGTGGGGATCTCAATGATTTTTGAGATATTAAAACTAGACAGAGCCTTCCCCTGAAGGCATATGTGGCCTGCTTATCTATGTTTTTTTTGGTATACAGGTAGAAGAGTTATGGGCATAAAATCGCTTTACACCATATTGTTATATAGGATAAAACTACATGCAAAGTATCAAGAGCCTGCTGCATGTAGTTGCTTGAAAAAGTGTGACAGAAATTTGTATCCAAGTCATTTATATATAAAATCTTAAGTGTTCATCAAACAGGAAGTAGTTAGTTTTTGGCCATAAAATCACTCTAAACCATAAAATACTATAGAATAAAGCTTTATGCAAAGTATCAAGACCCTGCTGCATGTAGTCGCTTGAAAAAGTGTGACGGGAATTTGTATTCAAGTCCTTTATATATATATATGTGTATATAATTTTGTATCTGCCAAATAGGAAGTAGTTGGTATGTAGGGATTTTAAAATCCCTACATACCATCTAGTACAACAGGATGAAGCTGCCTGCAAAGTTTCAAGAGCCTGCTACATGTAGTTGCCCGGAAAAATGCGACAGAATTTTTTTGTGATGCCGCAGGACGCAGTTCCCAATATGACGGATGGTGCCAAAGTGACCCTTATGTGTCGCTTCTGCAACACGTTGCAGGCTAGATAAAAATTTCAATTTTTAGGTATTTGGAGGGGGTGGCACTGCCCCTGGGGTGGGCTCTACACTTGTAAAATGGTTAGAACCGACAATATCAATGTATAACATGTTTAAAGTACCAAAGTGTCATATAAAGTGCTAACTGTGACAGAAAATTAACAGTTGTCGGCAACATGAAGTTACTTCAAGTAGATGTTTGATTGACTAAAAGCCATATCCCATAATGCATCATGGCCATTTTAAGCTTGTCACCAAATATCAACAACACAGGACATATAGTAGATGAGTTTAAAATGAGTAAACAACAAGAGGCTCCCAGGAGACTGAATCGCTCACCTGGTCTTGATGTCAACCCTATGAAGAACTTTGTAGAGCTAAATAAGCTTAACATTTAAGCAAGCAACAACTTTTCTCTATCAGCAATAGTTTTCATTCTGTAGGCCAAAAACATGCAAAATGTTATTTTCAAGGCCGTCTGACAACTTTGATTCTTTAGACTTTTGTTAAGAGCTGAATGAACTGAACATTTAAGCAAGCAACCACTTTTCTTTTTCTGCTATAGTTTTCATTATATAAGCCAAAAACATGAAAACATGTTAATTTAAGGGCTGTTATCCATATAAGGGGTCATCTGACAACTTTAACCCTATGAATGCTTTTGTAGGGCTAAATGAGCTGAACATTTAAGCAAGCAACAGCTTTTCTCTAGATGCAATAGTTTTCATTCTATGACCAAAACACTATTTTTCACCTTGAAGGGGCTGTTACCCCTATAAGGGGTGGGTCATCTAACAACTTGGACCCTATGGAAACTTTTGTAGAGCTAAATGAGCTGAACATTTAAGCAAGCAACAGCTTTTCTCTATCTGCAATAGTTTTCATTCTATAGGCCAAAAACACTATTTTTTCTCTATAAGGGGCTGTCACCTTTATAACGGGCCATCTAACAATTACCGCCCTATGAATGCTTGAGTTGAACATTTAAGCAAGCAACAGCTTTTCTCTATCTGCGATAGTTTTCATTCTATAAGGCAAAAACACTATTTTTTGCTTTTAAGGGGCTGTAACCCCTATAAAGGGTCATCTGACAACTTCGACCCTATGGAGACTTTTGTAGAGCTAAATTAGCTGAACATTTAAGCAAGCAACAGCTTTTCTCTATCTGCAATAGTTTTCATTCTATAGGCCAAAAACACTATTTTTCCTCTATAAAGGGCTGTAACACCTATGACGGATCATCTAACAACTTGGACCCTATGAAGACTTTTGTAGAGCTAAATGAGCTGATCATATAAGCATGCAACAGCTTTTCTATATCTGCAATAGTTTTCATTCTATAGGCCAAAAACACTATTTTTCCTCTATAAGGGGCTGTAATTATATAAGCGGTCATCTGACAACTTTGACCCTAAAGAGACTTTTGTAAAGCTAAATGAGCTGAACACATAAGCAAGCAACAGCTTTTCTCCATCTGCAATAGTTTTCATTCTATAGGCCAAAAACACTTATTTTTCCTCTATAAGGGGCTGTAACCCCTATAAGGGGTCATCTGACAACTTTGACCCTATGGAGACTTTTGTAGAGCTAAATGAGCTGAACATTTAAGCAAGCAACAACTTTTCTCTATCTGTAAAAGTTTTCATTCTATAAGCCAAAAACATGAAAAAATGCTACTTTTCACATTTCAGGGGCCGTAACTCCTATAAGGGGTCATCTGACAACTTCGACTCAATGGAGACTTTTGTAGAGCTTTTGATGCTGAAGCATTCATCTATCTCTTGTACTATTTGATTTACAAGCCAAAAACAGTACTCTGACCCTCCTGGTCTATTTTTAGAAACGGCCGCCATGTTTTTTGACGGATCATAAATCGAAACACAAGTTTGGTCCAGGACACCCTGAGGTTCATTCATACCAAGTTTCATTAAATTCTGTTCAGTAGTTTTAGAGAAGATTTTTGAAAAATTGTTGACAGACGACGACGGACGCCAAGTGATGGCAATAGCTCACATGGACTTTTGGTCCAGGTGAGCTAAAAAGAGAACGGAACCTTGGAACTAGGGAACCTCAGTTACAGGTACACTTACACAGGTACACTATGTGGTGCACTACTGGGCGGTCCACAAAGGGGTCTTTTACGTGCATGAAGCGTGGCACTCTCCACACACGTTGGCCCACTATGGTTGGCGGTCAGGGTTTCCGTATTATAGACCTGACAACCCCCGCGGACGAGGGCTACCCTATTCAGCCACCTAGGGTACACACTTGGTCGCTCTGTGGGCTGAGCACTGACCCGACGTCAGAATCCCAGACCCTTAGTCGCCTCTTACGACAAGCTAGGCTCTGCTGCGGGCCTATTCGCCACCCGGGCCCCGCACGGGACCCCCAACTTAGAAGCGAGAGTACTATATGTTGTACTGCGAGGAAGAAGCTCATATGGCATATCCTTCATGTTCCAATGTTAGAAAAATATTTGTGCACTGACTAAAAAAATTTTTAGTGCTACATCATAAGCTTAGAATCAATAGCTAGATATGGACACAATATTTTTTTTCATTTTTATAGAAATGGTTTCACAATTCTTATCTGAAGATTTTAAATATAAACTAGTACTGTTGCATAGAATTTTGCCAATAAATAAAACAAAACTTATCATGAAAGTATGTATCGCCTGCCAGTACCATCAGAAACAATAATTCTTTCTAACTTCAACAATATTTTCATAAATTTATAAGGATTTTCAGTTTCTATGATCAAAAGGTTTTATACATTTTAGAACTTAAGCATTGCTCTTCATGTATGCAATAAAAATTATCAAAGCCATTTAACCAGAAAATCAAGGTCATGGTCTAATGATGGGAGTGAGTGAGTGAGTGAGTTGGTGTTTTACGCCCGTGCAACGCTATATAGGTTATTTACAGGCGATGAACATGAAAAGGATGATAAAATGAACATGAAATGATGATGATGATAAATGAAATATCTAATGATGGGATGCAACTGTACTAAGCTATTACTACGGCATATGTATACCAAGTTTCATCAACCTAGGACCTATAGTACATGTATTCGAGATATGGAGGTGCTCATAAAACCTGAACACTGGTATTATATGTATTGAAAATTGTTAGTCACTCACTGGAAAATCAAGGTCAAGGTCAAAAAATGGGGATGCAACTATGCTAAGCTGCTACTCGAGCAAATTCATCAACCTAGGACTTCGAGTTCTTGAGATATGTAGGTGCTCTTACACAAAACTTTAAAATTAATGCCACCGACGTTGCTGCCGTCTGTAAAGTAACACCTATGTCCCGCTCTGCTTTGCAGGCAAAACAATGATATAGTAGTCATAATGTACTGTGGATTCACTTATTTTTGTGGGTACCAATTTTCCGTTTGATGAAAAAGGATCAGTTTGTGGATTTTTAAATTTGTGGTACTAAGGTCTGCAACATACTGATCAATGTTAAATTTCCTTTTTGAACACCACCCATGAAAACCTCCAATATTAATGAAACCACACTATGTTATTTCTAACTAAACCCCTTAAACCATTATCAGGTGGCACTGTAACGGGTAAGTAAAGTCTTGACAAATAAAACAAGCATTCTGAGAGTATTGCAAAACAATAGGTAGTCCCTTACCGGCCTTATATTTCAGTGTTCAAATAGTATTCGACTGGCAAAAAAAAATGAAACAAAACAAAAGACAAGTATAACAAGCTTGATCAGTTCATTATCTTGAAGCATTAAGAAACAAGGAATCTGTGAGCCAATGCTCACTGACAGTATACCCCTGCTATCCCCAAAATTGACTAAGTTGGAAAACAGGAAGTACATGTAGGCATGCGACAGACCTAATTTTATTACTAGCCACAGAGAACCTCATACTGGTCATATATGTGTATATACCAAAAATTAAGTCCATGTGATAGGTAGTAGCTGAGAAAACTGTTACAAAATTTTCAATATTTGACCAGTTATATTGAAATGTGACTAAGTCAGTAAACAGGAAGTAGATATCTAAAAGACCTAAATTTAATACTTGGGAATTGAAAATTGACAGGTTTAACAAAAAGAACATTTCCAGAGGACATAAATCTGGTACCGTAATTACAATTTTAAAAGTGCAAAATTCAAAAACATTCAAGACTAAAGGTACTAATAAAAGTAATTACTCCTACATGTACATGTGTTTTTGGATCTTCTTCAAAATGCTAATTTCTTTAACCCTTTTTGCAACAACTGTATTATCTGTAACCTTATTTATAACTACAATGTAACCTATGTTCTATTTTTTTAACACCTTTAGCCAATGAACAAGGTATTTAGAGAAGTTAACATTTGAAAAGTTAATGGACAACAGTTGACAGGCAGATGACAGACACCAAGTGATAGCAATAGCTCATACAATTAGAGTTAGGGTCGATGAAAACACAAAAATAATAGGTAGGGGTTAGTAGAAAGAGATACAGTTCAGGTAAAGGTTAGAACAAAAACGTACAATTAGGGTTAGTGTAAAACATATAATTGGGGTTAGGTTAAGTATAAAACACACAATTAGGGTTAGGGATTAACATATTAAGATACACTAAGGGGTAGGGTTAATAGAAAATCATACAATTAGGGTTATAGTCGATGAAAACACAAAATAAGGGGTAGGGGCTAGAACAAAGAGATACAGTTCAGGTAAAGGATAGTACACAAACGTACAATTAGGGTTAGGGTTAATGTAAAACATATAATTAGGGTTAGGTTTAGTATAAAACACACAATTAGGGTTAGGGCTTAGCATATTAAAATACACTTAGGGTTAGGGTTAATACAAAATCAAGACAAGAAAGAGAATCGGAACAGATAAAGAATTGAGCGTGCTCAGAAGCATCAATCAATTTGAGCGCTAAAATAATGGCTCTCGCTTCAGCTGTAAAAATGGAAGCAGTAGATGGGAGACGTTGCGTAGAAGTGCTATCCCCCGAGACAGCTGCAGCAGCAACGCTATCACCATCTTTAGAGCCATCTGTATAAACTGTCAAGAAACCCGGATATTTAGATTTAATTTCACAATAATCTTGTTGTATAAGGAGATGATTTGTTTCAGACTTTTTATGTTTGCGGAGATCAAAAATAAATTTAGGTTTGGAGAGTTCCCAGGGTGGAACTCTTAAAGGCTTCACATGTTTTATAGTTTCTAAATCAATCTTCAGATTTGACAGATGTGAAGCAATACGAATACCAAAAGGAGGAGTTTTGTTTTCGTGTTTTTCATAAATACTTTTGAGAGGTGGTTTAAAAATACAATCGTGGGCAGGGTTGTCAGGAAAAGCTTTAAGCTTGGTAGAATATTGTAGACCAAGCTTAATTCTGCGGTGTTTCAGAGATGGCTCATTTGCCTCCGCATAAAGGCTCTCAATGGGAGAGGTCCTGTATGCACCGAGGCAGAGTCGCAATCCCTGATGATGGACAGCGTCTAAAATTTGTAAGTAAGACTTTTTCGCAGACCCATAAATAATTGAACCGTAATCTAGTTTTGATCTAACAATAGATCTATACAAATTTAAAAGAATTGATTTATCAGCTCCCCAGTCGGTACTGGAGACAACTTTAAGAATGTCAAGAGCCTTAAGGCATCTTGATTTCAACATTTTGATATGGGGAAGAAAGGTAAGCTTTCTATCAAAAAGAACGCCAAGAAATTTTGATTCTTCAACTATTTTAATTTTTTTGCCATATAAAAAGAGATCTGGATCGGGATGAAGTTTTCGTTTCTTACAAAAATGCATAGCAACAGTTTTGCTCTCTGAAAATTTGAAACCATTTTCAGAGGCCCATTTTTCGATCCTTTTGAGGCACAGCTGTAACTGCCTTTCAATGGTATTCATGTTTTTTGCACTGTAGCATATTAAAAAGTCATCAACATATAAAGAACCTTCAATATTGTCTTGAAGGACTTTGGCAATGCTATTTATTTTTATACTAAAGAGAGTGACAGAAAGGATGCTACCCTGGGGAACACCCATTTCCTGGTCATACTCTTCAGAAAAGGTTTTATTGACTTTAACATTGAAGTGTCTGTCAGAAAGGAAGTCGGCCAAGAATGTTGGTAACCTGCCTTTCAACCCCATATCACAAATGTCTTTTAAAATACCATACTTCCATGTGGTGTCATAAGCGTTCTCGAGGTCGAAAAAGATAGACACCACATGTTCGTTCTTCGCGAAGGCGTTTCGAAGAAAAGACTCAAAACGGACCAAATGATCGAGCGTGCTCCTGCCTTGGCGGAATCCACACTGGATATTCGAGATGAGTCCATTGGACTCGAGGAACCAAACAAGCCGATCGTTGATCATGCGTTCTAGAGTCTTACAGACGCTATCGGACGATAGTTGGAAGCATCTGTGTGATCCTTCCCCGGCTTAGGGATAGGAACAACAGTGGCAAGCTTCCATATTTCAGGCAATTTTCCGTTTATCCATATATCATTCATTAAATCAAGAAGAGTCTTCATCGATATTTCAGGGATATGTTTTAAAAGTTGATAATGGATGCTATCAGGGCCACATGCAGTGTCATGGGCTTTACTTAAGGAAGTCTTTAGTTCATCTAAAGAGAAAGGAGAATTGTAGCTCTCAGAATTGTCAGAGTTGAAGTTCAACTTAGTTTTTTCAGCTGTTCGTTTAAATTTTTGAAAGTCAGGTTTGTAAGGATAAATGTTTAAACTGGATAAAGAAATGTGGAAGACCTTTTGAACAATTGAATGTCAACAAGATAGACAAATACAAATATGTTTGTTCAAAGGTAAGTTAACTTTATATATATATTAAATAAATGAGCTAAATAATTAATTATAAACATTATTATTATAATATTATGATAATTAATTTGAACAAAAATGATTTGTTTTTGTTTTTTGTTTATTATTTATTGTGAGCTAAACTACTTGCATTTCATTATTTTTTAAACAGCTTCTCATTTATTAGTCCCGTGCGGGGCCCAGGAGGCGAATAGGCCCGCAGCAGCGCTAAGCTTGTCGGTAAAAGTCCACTAAAGAGCGCTCAGAAACCTGACATCGGGGTCAGGCCGCTTTGCCCACAAAGCAACTGGGATGTGTGCCCCAGGTGGTTGAATGGGGCAGCCCTGACATCGAGAGATGCAGGGTCGTCAGGCGATAATGCGGAAAACCTGACCGCAAACCATAGTGGTGCACCGTGTTGGGAAACATGTCACGTTCCTCGCACGTTAAAGAACCCCGCTGCTGGTCTCGGTAAGAGTAGGACCCGTAGGATCCCCATGCAGGAGGCAAAATTTCCCGTCCCTACCCATCACTTCTTTTTCCATTGGCTACCCGATTGGCCTTGTGTCCCTATTTCCTCCACTTCATCATCATTTCATGTTCATTGTATCACCACTTTCATGTTCATCTCCCGGATATAGCCGAAATCGCGCTGCTTGAGAGTAAAGCAATAACTAACTAACTTTAGTTATTTAAACTGCAACGCTAAATAATTATCTTAAATATAGTGATTATCTTTTTATTCTAATAGCATTTTGTTGGTTGAAATGGTCCAATTGGTGATTTTCCAGACCCTATAACTGCTGACCCTTATGATTTACAAAAACCAAGAAAACGACCAAAAGAAAGGGAACCATTGCCTGTCAAAGCTAAAATAAGCAAACTTTCAGCAGCAGAGACACTGGTAAGTCTTCAAGATGAAGAGCAGCCTTCAACTTCAGAACAGCAAGAACCTGTTATGTATATTGCTGAACCTTTACCATTTTTACCAGAGCTGAATCCTATACCTCAAGAAGATCCATTTGACTTTGGGAACTATGATTTGTTATGCGAAAATTGTGGCTATAAACTTCAATTTAAAAAATAAATTCCAAAGACATAATTTTATTAAAGAAATATTATCATCTGACAAAGCCTGTTTTCATTACACTGGTGTTTCAACTGTACAAGTGTTGAAAAGTATTTATTCATGGATTGAACCGGCAGTTAAAGATGTAAAGCTATGGAGCAAAGACTACGAAATGACACCCTTAAGGAAGCAAGGGAGAAGACGCACTGTTATGACTGTATTTGAAGAGTTCATATTAACATTAGTCAGAATTATACGAGGATTTGGATTGACCCACCTAGGGTATTTATTTGGCGTATCATCAAGTCATGTTAGTAGAATTTTTACAACCTGGGTAAATCTTCTAGCAAAGTGTTTTGAGCAACTTATAGTGTGGCCATCAAAAGAAATAGTTAAGGATAATTTACCAAACTCGTTTAAGTTTTTTTCCAAAAACAAGATGTATCATAGATTGTAGTGAGTTGTATGTAGAAAAACGGTTCCGACCTATAGATCAAAGAATTACCTGGTCCAACTACAAACATTCTAATACATTTAAATTTCTTGTTGGAATTATGCCTACTGGAACCATAACTTTTAATTCAAAACTTTACAGTGTATCTATTTCTGACCAGGCTACAGTGGAACAAAGTAAATTTGTTGATAAAGTTGAACAAGGGGATGATATTATGGCAGATAGAGGGTTCAATATCTGTCATCTTTTACTTCCAAAGAAAGCGTCCTTGAATATCCCTGCGTTTAGTCATGGAAAAAATCTATCCTCAAAAGCTATCAAACGTTCAAGGAAGATAACAAGTGTACGGATTCACGTTGAAAGAGCAATCAGGAGAATGAAAATATTCAAGATTTTGAATGGTATTATTCCTCTTAAGCTGAGGTTTTTGCTCAACCAAATCTTGAAAATAGTGGTTGTGTTATGTAACTTGCAAGGCAGATTAGTTATGGATTAGGACTTGACACTTATTAAATGATAAACACCAACAGATTGTTTATCATTTATCTACATGAAGACATGCATCATTACACATTTATTGATCAAACTTATAAACATATTTACATTAGTAAGTCTTGACCTAGGTATCATGCTGTGTTAACAACTCTTCTTTGAGAACATAGTAGAATGTGTTTACATAAAATCTTGATAGTTTTGGTTCATTAGCCTGACAGAATCCTGCATCAAATGGAAAATCTATTGCTTCTATTCCTTTGTTAGTATAAATCACCAATACACATTTAAAAATATCTGCACAGAGCATTTGGCCTTGCATTTGATAATAGTATTTGTGTTTTTTATCAAGAAACATCTCATCATTTTCATTTTTGTATCCATTTTTTGACATTAAAAATGCATTTTTGGGATGAAATCCTTTATATTTATACAAACATTTAATTTCAAGTAAAAAATCCTCACATTAACAGTACGATCAGCTGATGCTGCAAGGAAACAATTTGATTGAGTAACAATAATTCCAGAAACAGTAAGTGTGCATTTTTTTATGAATGAATCGGTGGTTTCTAAAAAACATATCCCTTGCTTTTGATTCATTCTTTCGTCCATATTCTATAGGCATAGACACGGCATCTTCATTAATTGATGAATCTTTGAGAAGACTTAATGCAGTTTTCTCTTCATCAGTTGAATGAAGAATGTCTTTAAATTTGGATGCAGTCAAAAGTCCCTTTCTCATTTAGAACCAGGATTCGTTTTCATTTTGGCCACGTGTTGCCTTTTCTATGTTGTCTCTTTGAGTGTCTGTGTAATCCAACATCTCTTGGAAGGACAGTAAGCAGTTATCTGTACAAGTTTCACATCGACCATAGGTTTGGAAGAACTTTTTTGCCTTTTCCATCGGTGTTTCAACTTCTAGTTCTGCTATGATCATGGTTTTAGGTTTTTTTCTGGTTTGGTCTTTTTTCAATTGCATCTAAAAGACAGGCAGACGGACATTCTCTTTTCAAGTTAGTTAGTTAGTTAGTTATTGCTTTACTCCCAAGCAGCGCGATTTCGGCTATATCCGGGAGATGAACATGAAAGTGGTGATACAATGAACATGAAATGATGATGAAGTGGAGGAAATGGGACACAAGGCCAATCGGGTAAGAGAGTTTTGACTGCCACTGGAAAAAGGAGTGATGGGTAGGGACGGGAAATTTAGCCTCCTGCATGGGGATCCTACGGGTCATACTCTTACCGAGACCTGCAGCAGGGTTCTTTAACGTGCGAGGAACGTGACATTTTTCCCCAACACGGTGCACCACTATGGTTTGCGGTCAGGTTTTCCGCATTATTGCCTGACGACCCCGCATCTCTCGATGTCAGGGCTGCCCCATTCAACCACCTGGGGCACACATCCCAGTCGCTTTGTGGGCAAAGCGGTCTGAACCCGATGTCAGGTTTCTGAGCGCTCTTTAGTGGACTTTTACCGAAAAGCTTAGCGCTGCTGCGGGCCTATTCGCCTCCCGGGCCCCACACGGAAAAAATCTATTAAAATGTCAGGATTGGGTAAAACAGTAGTTTCAAAAAAAGGATTGTAAAGATCTTCTGTGGGTCTGATGGTATCAACATTTGAAGAAGATTCCAAGGCAGTTTCTAAATTTGTTATTAATGTTGGGGAGTGTTGTAGTTTTGCACGTCTCACCCATTGACATTCTCCCGAAGTAACGCTTTTCTTTTACTGTCATCAATAAAGTTTACACACTCAAAGAGTGTGGCCACAAAATGTCTGCAAGACCCATCTGCCCTGAAAAAAAAACACCCGCATGTACAATATACAATAAGCAAATTTAAAATTTGGAACTTGTTTTGAATATAAACAAAAATTCACTTGTCATATTTCAATTATTAGTTATAAATTAACAATTATTATTATTATCATCATCATTATTGATATGTTAACCTGTTATGATGCATTTAAAAAATTCAAAGGATCAATATTGTCAATGAATATATATTATTCCAAAATGATTAAAGGACTAAAGCCACGAACCCTCATATTTGGCCCAAAATCGGGCCATTTTTTCAAAATCATTCTTTAGATAAGATTTTTGTGGCCAAGTAGTCTAGAATGATTACTTGTTTCAAAACAAAATCAATTTTAAAGTTTTCTGTACTTGTGACATTGTAATGACGTCATAAAGTGGCGCTAAAATTGAAAATATGCTAATTTCAGCTAAATTTCACAATTTTCCACCTGGTTTTGGTTGAAAATGACATGGGCGCCACCCCTCGCCCATAAATATTTTTGCCTAAATTACATAAAAACATTATTTTCTTCATATTTCAACAAAAAATTCGATGGGCGAGGGGTGGCGCCACATAGAAAAACACAAAATTGTGACTGAAAATCAAGTCATTTTGGTCAAAAAGTGAACAACCACTGATTTAGGCTGTTTTTGAAGGGTTATGGTACTTGAAAATTCATTTATACACCATAATCAAATCTTTTCTCTTATAACACAGACATCCAGCTATACATACACAAATTTTGGTGTAAAACGAACCAATTTTGATATTTGAGTATTAACAGGGCCAAATATGGGGGTTCGTGGCTCTAGTCCTTTACATACCCTCCTTTACAAGAGCAAAATGCACAGTAAATTGAGCCTCCTTGGAAATTGTTATCCGTTGTTGTAATGATCCAAGTAGAACAAGTAATAAGTGTAACAGCGAAACTGTTACTAAGTCTCCCAAACGAAGTTTCCCAATTGACTCCCATGTAATAATCTCAGACTCCCCTATGATTACAAATGCTTTCTCTTCAAATAAGTAGTAATAAAATATATGGTTATAGGGTGGGGATCTCAATGGCTTTAAAGATATTAAGGATTTTGTAATTTGAGGGGGTGTGGCATGACCCCCTGGGACCCCTCTATGGCAACAAATAATTTGTCTTATCATAAGAAGAAATAATATATATGGTTATAGGGTGGGGATCTCAATAATTCTCGAGATATTAAGGATTTTGTAATTTGAGGGGGGCAGGGCATGACCCCATGGGACCCCCCTATGGTACCAAATGATTCGTCTAATCATAAGGAATAATAATATATATGGTTATAGGGTGGGGATCTCAATAGTTTTCAAGATATTAAGGATTTTGTAATTTGAGGGGGCGGGGCATGACCCCTTGGGACCCCCCTATGGTACCAAATGATTCGTCTTATCATAAGGAATAATAATATATATGGTTATAGGGTGGGGATCTCAATAATTTTAAAGATATTAAGGATTTTGTAATTTGAGGGGGCGGGGCATGACCCCCTGGGACCCCCCTATGGAACCAAATGATTCCTCTTATAATAAGGATTAATAATATATATGGTTATAAAGTAGTTATTTGAACTATTTTCGACATATTCAAAAAATATCATTTTTTGGGGTATTTGGGGGGGCGTGGCACAGCCCCTGGGGGGTCCCCATACTTGAATTTCAGGGAGCAGCCACATCTCATAGGGTTCTACCACTGTGCCAAATTTGAAATAAATCGGTCAAGTATAAAGTACAAAAGGGCCCCGGACAAAGTTGGCGGCGCGAGAAAGAAGAAGAAGAATAATAACAATAATAACTAGGTATAATTGTGATCGCAAAGCGAGTCACAGATGTCCCCTCACGTACCCCTCTTTGTTAATATCTGGCTTCTTTGAACACATTTTTCTGTTCACTAACCATTATAATGCCTAAATATCAATTTTCGTTTAAATCTGAACAAGTTGAATTTTTCTGAAAGTGGCAGCCATTTTGAATTTTTCGACAACGTGCCTCAATTTGTTATCATTCAAAACCCCTAAACATCAATTTTCGTTAAAATCGGAGCAAGTTGAATTTTTACCGGAAGTGGTGGCCATTTTGAATTTTTCGACATTTTCGACAACGGGCATCAATTTGCCATCCTTCAAAACCCTTATATATCAATTTTCGTTAAAATCGGAGCAAGTTGAATTTTTACCGGAAGTGGCGGCCATTTTGAATTTTTCGACATTTTCAACAACACAAATCAATTCTCCATCCTTCAAAACCCTTAGATATCAATTTTCGTTAAAATCGGGCCAAGTTTAATTTTAATCGGAAATGGCGGCCATTTTGAAAATGGCCGACCAAAAAAAAAATTGGATACCAAAAATAAACTCGCAATACCCCAATTACCTTAAATACAAATTTTCATTTAAAAATAATGAAGTTTAAATTTTTTCCCAAAATTCAATTTGGATTATCTCCCTTTTTAAAACTTTTTTTCGTTTTTTTGCAAAATTTTGAAAACGGTAAGTCCGATTTTAAAAATTCTTTTTTTGAATGATACCTCTTGTAAATACCTATGTTATATATAAAAAGATTAACAATAAACAAGCCGGTTTAAAACTGCAAATAAAAATAAAACTTTGATTTCGAGGAGCCATTTTCAGGCCCCTTTTTACCCTATAAGGGGTCGTCCATTTCGTACAAAAAAATCAGATGCAAAATTTCACACGCCATACTCCTGATATATGAAGTTTCAGCCTCCTACCTTAAACGATGTTCTTTAAAAACATTGGACAAGTTCACACTAAAGAATACTAAGAAAAAGAATAATAATAATAATAATAATAAGAAACCGAGCAAAAACAATATGTCCCCGACACTTCGTGTTCGGGGACATAATAATAACAAGTGCTGACTGTCTTGGGGATGCCCAACACAAAAATGTCTCCCAAACGAACCCAATTTTGACCTCGTATTATGATTCGGCATCTTTTAAAACCCCTAAATACAAAATTTTGTCGATATTGAAGCATTTTGACGATTTTCGCATTTTTGGGCCCGAAAAATCACATTTTCGCAAATAACTCGAAAACCGTAAATATCGCGTCAAAATTTTTTTTCGTATTATTGAAGAGCTCCTTTTGCTCTATTCACCTACAAAATTGCAGCCTCCTACGCACCTAGGTAACCGAGATATTGCAATGTCCTATATTATGAACTTTCGCCAATTACACGGAAACGGCAGCCATTTTGAAATTTTTTTAAAGTCCCTCAACAGCTCTAGTAACCCATCTACCTTCCTACAATGTTTGGTTAAAATCCTTCGAGGCGTTTTGAAGAAACGGTACGGACACGTTCATGGCGGGAGAAAGAAGAAAAAGAATAATAATAATAATAATAACTAGTTCTAATTGTGATCGCAAGCGAGTCACAAAAATGTCCCCTCACGTACCCCTCTTTGTCAATGTCTCTTGGCATTTGAGATAATTTTCATCAAAATTGGAGTAAGTTTAATTTTGGCGGGAAACGGCGGCCATTTTTAAAATGGCCGACAATAAAAATATTTCGATGTCAAAAATCAACTCACCATACATATATTACCTTAAATACCAATTTTCGTTAAAATCTGAGTAATTTTAATTTTGGCGGGAAATGGCGGCCATTTTGAAAATGACGGCCCCCAAAAAAATTTCGATTCCAAATTTGAATTCGGCATACCACTATTACATTGTAAACCAATTTTCATCAAATTCAGAATAACTTTAATTTTGGCGGGAAACGATACAAAAATTTTGATGTCAAAAATCAACTCGCCATACCACAATTACCTTATATACCAATTTTCATTAAAATCGGAGTAATTTTAATTTTGGCGGGAAATGGCGGCCATTTTTAAAATGGCCGCCCCAAAAAAAATTTCGATTCCAAAATTGAACTCGGCATACCACTATTACCTTGTAAACCAATTTTCATTAAGAAATAACAAAGTTGAGAATTTTTTTCATTAATATCACAAAATATATGGTACAAAGAAAGATAACTCAATCTTACAAAAAAAATAATTTTTGATTTTTTGCAAAATTTTGAAAACGGTAAGTCCGATTTTCAAAATTTTTTTTTAAATGAAAGGTATTGTATATCCGCACTTAACCTATGAGGGAATTTTTCCTACCCCTGCCGGATCAGAAATGCCAGGAAAAATTAAACTTCGGTTTCGAGGAGCCATTTTGAGGCCCTTTTTTTACCTATATGGGGTCGTTCGATTTCGGCGAAAAATACAAAAAGCACAATCTCCCATTCCATACTCTTGATTTATGAATTTTCAGCTTCCTACCTTAAAAGATGTCGAAGAAATGAGGTGGACAAGTTCACGATCCAGAATACCGAGAAAAATAATAATAACTAGTTCTAATTGTGATCGCAAGCGAGTCACAAAAATGTCCCCTCACGTACCCCTCTTTGTCAATGTCTCTTAGCATTTGAAATAACCAGTCAGGGGACCAACTTGTACAAGTCAGAATATATCTTACTTGTACCAGTAAGATTATATTTATGGTTTCTTACTCTGTAGAGTCAGATCGAATTCTGACTTCTATGGGTCAGAATGAATCCGACTTGTTAGAGTAAGAATAGTTTCTATCAAATTTGCTCCAATATTCAATGTTTTTGAAATAACATTTCTCAAAACCACTTAATCTTATTCAAATTGTATCAGAAGGTCAACAATTATATCCTGCCTTTAGATTGAAAGAATCGTGTGCAAATAGGAAACAGATTGACTGTAAAGTTTCAATTATCATCAAAGAATTTCATAGCTAATTATCTAAATCTGTCGTTTATATCCACGGTTTTGAACACCAATGTGGTTTATACTAGATAAATAATTGTTATTTAATGATTTAAGCATAATTAAAGACATTGGTGTTCACGACCGCCAAAGTAGAGAAATTTACTGCCAAAGGAGGGCAGTAAAATTTTGATTCTGACTTGTACAAGTAAGAATGAAATTTAAACAAAATATCTAAATTACAAACCCATGGCTATTTTGTAAGATTTATAAATAGCTCTCAGTATATACAAAAGGAATTTAACCATACAGAATATCTCAAGATAAAAGACTTTGATAAAAAGACATTCTAGTAAAATCTACTTGTGATCACTTGTAGACGTCAGATTGAAAATTCTAAAAATAAGGAGAAGATAACTCTAATTCGTTTAATCTGACTTGTACAAGTAAGATTGAATCTGACTTGTACAAGTTGGTCCCCTGACTGATAACTTATTATATCCAATTTTCATCAAAATAGGAGTAAGTTTAATTTTGGCGGGAAATGGCCAAAATAAAACTTACTCCTATTTTGATGAAAATTGGATATAATAAGTTATCTCAAATGCTAAGAGACGCTAAAAAAAAATTGATGTCAAAAATAAGTTCGCCATACCACTTTTACCTTCTATACCAATTTTCATCAAAATCAGAGTAACTTAGATTTTGGCGGTAAACGGCGGCCATTTTGAAAATGGCCGACGAAATAAAAATTTCAATGTCAAAAATCAACTCGCCATACCACTATTACTTTATATACCAATTTTGATCAAAATCAGAGTAACTTTAATTTTGGCGGGAAACGGCGGCCATTTTGAAAATGGCCGACAATAAAAAAAATTTTGATGTCAAAAATCAACTCGCCATACCACTATTACCTTATATACCAATTTTCATCAAAATCAGAGTAACTTTAATTTTGGCGGGAAACGGCGGCCATTTTGAAAATGGCCAACGATAAACAAATTTTGATGTTAAAAATCAACTCGCCATGCCACTATTACCTTATATACCAATTTTCATCAAAATGGGAGCAAGTTTAATTTTTGGCGGGAAACGAGGGCCATTTTGAAAATGTCTAACGATAAACAAATTTTGATGTTAAAAATCAACTCGCCATGCCACTATTACCTTATATACCAATTTTCATCAAAATTGGAGCAAGTTTAATTTTTGGCGGGAAAATGGCGGCCATTTTAGCCGCCATTTTAAAAATGGCCGCCACAAATTTTTTTCGATACCAAAAATGAACTCGGCATACCACTTTTACCTTGTAAACCAATTTTCATTAAGAAATAACAAAGTTAAGAATTTTTACATTACTATTACAAAATATATTGTTCCAAGAAAGATAACTCAATTTGACAAAAAAATTAAATTTCGATTTTTTGCAAAATTTTGAGAACCGTAAGTCCCATTTTCAAAATTTTTTTTTTAAATGAAAGTTATCGAAAGTCTACACTTACGCCATAAAGGAATTTGTGTTACCCCTGCCGGATCAGAAATGCCAGGTAAAATTCAACTTCGGTTTCGAGGAGCCATTTTGAGTCCCAGAAGGAGAGTGGTTCCAACTTTCAGCCTCAAGGTTTCTGGCAGATTCAGGATGATAGCAGACTGTGCCCAGATACTGTAGCTGCCCTGAGTAATGATGTGGTGAAAGGGGTTGAACCCGTCTGAACAATATGCCAATGCAATTGCGTTGTCACCCATACTGTTGGCAAATGTTGACCAGCTTTCAGAATGGTGGACATCGGACACAAAACGAGTTTTGTTGTCAATTCTGGACAGAAGAGTGGTTGCTCTGGCTAAAGATGACACCTCTTTCAACTGTTGGAGCCTGGGCTCAATGGGAATATTGTAGTATCTATAAATAGAAAAATAAAGATAATTATTCTATACATTTGTGTAACAAATGGCAAAAAATATATATCTTTACCAGGAACTCTGTAGCTAATAATAATGTTTTCTATTAACAATCAACTACTGATAAATTTATAAGCATTTTATGTCTTACATGGTGCAAGTATCACTTTCCTTAAACAATCTTTCTACCACCTGTAGTTTGACGGTGTCAATTGCTTTTTATGTCTGTGTTTTTTTCTTGAAACTGACTGGTTTGATTTCCACTAGTTTTCATTTAACAGTGTCCCATCTGGATCCGCATATGGCATAGTACTTACTTGGTACCAAGAGAGCGGTCTTTGTTGCAGAGCTGACATATCTGTTGGTCCTTGCTAAACCTGTGTTCTTCACATGAGCAAATGGTGTAGACCTCATGGTGGACAATCAGATCTCTGGTCAACTGCTCTCTATTGATAAAATAGAATAAAATCATATGCAAAAGTATACAACAAGTCATAACTATTCGTGCCTATATTTCGGGAATAAAATGATAAGAAATACATTACAAAGTACAGTATTGTACTGTATACAATTCATTCATATATACCACACTTACCGTCCACTTTAACCTAAGTTATTATCCCAAAAATTGGGAACCTACTTGTGTGATCTACATGACTATGGTGATCTATGATGAGTGGAGTCTCATAATTTCGAATTTTTTATTTATTAAAAACTATATATATGTCATGTACAAGTTGCAACTTTGTACATGTTGGAATATGTAGATAAATTGTACAAGTTAAGAAAAATATTGAATTCCCTCTACATTAATTTATAGGGATGTTCGCCGTGACGTCAGAGCTTACCTGTGGAATATTTTTGGAGGGCAAAAAGACAATAAAATTGTGTTGAAAAACGTCTTTAAACAGTCATAACTTTTTTGTTTTTCAAGATAATTGAAAAATTCTTTTGGTTCTACAATTTTCAGATATAGATCGTTTTTGTAGTGCATTTTACAAATAAATATTCAGTGGTTCAAACGATCGAAAATTTGGTTGATTTAAAATTTTCAACAAAAATCAACTTGGTCCAGAAACAATTTTGTAGAAAATTTATTTTTTGAGCAATCTTTTAAAACTTTATTATGGTAAATATGAATAAATTTTTCTTCCCAGAACCGTTTACAGAACCAATTTATCTTATCAAATAAAAAAGTTACAAGGATTTAAAATTTGAGGAAATTATCCTATCAATCGATGTTTGTTTATTGCACTGTTTATTGCCATCCAATTTGACACTTAATGAGATGCAAATTAGTGAATATGACATCACTAATGAGCTAGGCGAACACTCCTATTAGACACGACTTATTTTTGTAATCATAAATGAGATTGGACTATTTAAGATAAAGTGTATTATTAAGTTCAAATACAAGTCTATAAAATACAATAAGTTTTAAGAACTTTCATTGCATAACGATGGCAATATAAGTTCACAGACTTTGATGTCTTGATTTCAGCAGTTTAAAAGCTTTTGTTTGACACTTCAATAATGGTATTTACAAAAATATAGGTAAATATTTCTTAGAATTGACATGCTGAATTTCAACAAAAAATTTAAAATCTCATATGTCTTTTTTTGGATTACATGTACTTGATTAAAATGTCATATTTTGCCTCAACTTGTACAAATTATCTGTACATGTTGCAACATGTACAATATTGCAACTTGTACACAACATATACAGTATAAATGGTGTCAAATGCATGGTTTTTTTTTACATCTCCTTGTATGTATCTTTATATTTAAAAAAAAAAAACACTTACAATTCAGATGGAGTCCGTGGTAAATTATTCTGAGGTGGTGCTATCTTTTGAAATAAAAGGAGCAGCTCTGTAAGATCAGCTTCACTAACACTGTACTTGTACTTTAACTGAAATTAATAATATTATAATTTTAAAACAAATCAAGTATCAGAATGTTGCAAAATACCAATTAATAACAACAATTCATCAAACAAACACGAACAATGCCAACAATTCCAGAAATTTGTGATTAAAATAACAAATAGTACTTGGTACTCAGATTTTCAATTATTCTGTACTCCAAGCCCCGGCTCCAAGCCAAAATAAAGAATTACTCGGTACTTGATGCTAAATTTTGAAAGTACTCGGTTCTCAAAGGGGTAGGGGGGTTATACCCGCATATACTTTCAGGTGTGAAAGGGAGAATGTATTGTTTTATTATTTTATTTTTAAATTATATTAAGAATAAGTGAAAATACTAGTAGCTATTTAATGATAATGACTTAAAATAAACTGTGTGTGGCTTTATTCCTTATGACTTTACTGCGTGACTCTTTAAAGTGCAATATGTATAAGCTACCTTAAGAAGAAGCGCCAT
Source organism: Arcuatula senhousia (assembly GCA_963971305.1). Lineage (NCBI taxonomy): Eukaryota > Metazoa > Mollusca > Bivalvia > Mytilida > Mytilidae > Arcuatula > Arcuatula senhousia. Next base: position 30,556,753 of record OZ020314.1, on the reverse strand, counting down.
AAAGGATATCTGAGAAATGTCCGTGTTGGGGTGAACAGGCTGCCTTCTGGAATCATAAGGGTTGTTGAGCAACCGTCCTAAACCAGTGATAGGTTGATTCTGAAAATAATATATATATCTGTTAAGTGGATGACCATCAAATAAACAAGGTTATATTACTAATAGACGAGATGAAAATTTTTAGATACATGTTTATATTTATAATAAAATACAATCCTGTACCCAAACGCCTGTGATTAGCTTGTTTGCAGTTTTTACTCCCAGGCGGTGCGATTTCGGCTATTTCCAGCAACATGGCCCCAAAAAAAGTCTTTGTGAGAAACAATTAACATTCTCTTTGCTTAGAAATACTACATACTTATTAAAGTGCATGAGAATAATCTTGCAGGCGCCAATTTTTAAAAACGTAAAAAAAGATACCTTGAATAATTTTCACTTTTTATATAAGCAACATACATTTGTATTTGGATGTATTTTTTTAGATCTTAAAGAAAAAAGTACAAAATTAAGTTTAAATATGATTATTTTTTTTTATTAATTGAATTCAATTAACTATTGTCATGCGACAAATTTGATGTTAAATATAACCTGAATTTATTTTAATTTATCAACTCATCTACATCATAATTTTTTCTTTCATCTTTATTACCTTTTTATTGCTCTTGTTTATTTGTAACATTTGCAATGGGATTAACTCTATAGGTAACAAAACTCAACTCCTCTCCTCTTTATTTTACCTTTCATCTTTATTGCCCTTGTTTATTTGTATCATTTACAAGAAATACCTGAGATTTGTAACTCTGTAGGTAACAAAACTCAACTCGTCTCCATCTTTATTTACCTTTCATCTTTTATTACTTTTTATTGCCCTTGTTTATTTGTAATACTTTATTGCATGCACGATCATGCACGTGACAGCACGAATTCCAGAGAGCCAATGAAATTTTAAGTTGGTGATGCTATTGATGCAAAATCTTTGAATAACCAATTAAATTAATTGCTCGGTTATTCAAAAGTATATATGCCCGATCATAATTCATTATTAGTCTATTTGATTTCGTACGATATCCAAGGACAGATCAGAATATGTACTCATCGTTAATCGCCGACAACATGTTTCCAGAATATCTGAATGATTCGCAAGTCTCGCAGCATTCTACTCAGAGTCATCCTTCACCGCCGTTATCTCATTCTTCCCCGTTTGCTCAGACGTATCCTTCACCACCGTTTGCTCAGACGTATCCTTCACCACCGTTTGCTCAGACGTATCCTTCGCCACCGTTTGCTCACAATCATCCTTCACCTCCTTTCGCCCAGATTCAACAGTTTGGTCAGAGTCAGAACGTCACTACATGTATGCCGATAGCTCAGAATCAAGGATGTGAGTATATATATGAATTACTTTAAAGTTCGTACGTATTTCCTTGAATTACAATTTTTAAAAAAATCCAATTTGAAGGCAGATTAAATTAAATTTATTTAATGTATGTGGTTAATTAAGCGTATGTGTATATAATTTTGATAACGAGTCCAATTAATATTCTTAAAATGAAATAAAAGAATTTATTTAATTAATTAACTATAAGAACCTTAAATATTTTTTTCAAAGATTATATAAACTGATATTGTATGGCTCAATAATTGAAGAATTTGTTACTATAAACTACATCCAATAAGTAATTAAGAAATTGGTGATGAATATCATTATATTTTTAATGTCCTTTTTCTGTAGTGAGTTAATTTTTAAAAAATATTATCTGTAAAGAGTGATTAATTTTAAATATTATCTGTACAGGGTGATTTTTTAAAAAAAAATATCTGTAGAGAGTGATTTTTTATCAAAATATTTACTAAACATTCTATTCTATTCTTTTCTAAAAACAACTGAAAATTTCGTATTCTGTATTACGGGGTCCCTTAAATAACAAAAACTGAATCGGCCCCTTTAACAAGTTTATTAATCATAATGCAAACGATAATTAATTGTAGTATGATCCGTTAAACAGCTAAACTTAATATTGGTCCCTTTAATAAGTTCATTAATGCAAACCATGTCCTATTTTATCAATTAACTCACATTTTATTGCTTAGGTCAGACAGAAACGATGTCATTGATAAGTTGTTCTTCGGATCGCCCTCATTTCAAAATTAAAAAGTAAAAATAAAATTTTTATTTTAAGCGCTCGCTCCGAATTCTGGTCAAAACTACTACACATCTCATTTTCACATAGATATCGTTAATTATTTGTCAAAAGCAATAGGTATGTACTCATAAGAACATTTTTAAAATGTATTAAGGTCTTAAAACATGTAATATTGAGTGTGGTCTCTTTCTTAAATTGACATAATTTTTAAAAAAATCTGAACATTTTTGTCGCCCGCTTCAATAAAACAAAAATATATATATATAAATCATAAATATAAAAAAAATTGTCGCCCGACTGTTTACAAATTGTTCAAATTGAATAAAAAATTGTTTTTAAAAGCTAAAGGCATGCCGCTCGCCTACAGAAAAAAACATTCGCTACAAAACTTAGGGTTTTAGAAAAACAATTTATAAAGAACAAGTAATTAATTCTGTGTGGCCTTAGTTTAGAGTAAAATACATAAAACATAGGTGGTTTCATATTGATTATAATTCACATAATAATGATGCGGGTTTCTTGCGATGTAATCCCTTTCATAGCGAAATTGTCATATGCCCCTTTAATTCTAATTACATGTTTGTATGAGTCTTTTCGGGTTTGATTATTTTTTTTTATTATTTGTACCTTTTCCACTTTGAAAGGCTTTATTGTTTTATATGCTCTAAGTCTTCATATTCAGATAGTGTTTGGCTTTTTTTTCAATATTTTCGTAGAGCGTCACAAAAGATGATACGCGCGTCAGTTGTACGTGCGTTAATGATCATGAACAGCTTATATATAAATAACATGGCTTTCAAATAATTAAAATAAATAAATACAATCCAATACATGAGTATAAGGGTATAAGGGTATTAAGATTTTATAAGCTTCATTTTAACAAAATATCTGTGCTTAGTTCTATATTCAATTTTGTGTATTTAGATGTTTCTAGAAATAGAGGAAGTATGGTGTAAATATACTTTAGGCAATAATCTGTGTTCACAATTGTTTTTACATCAAGCAATCATTCAATACAACAATTAATTTAATGCTTTTATATTCAATTAAATTTAATTAGATCCTGAGTTCTGCAACACTAATATTCCCGGGATAACTGCCTATACATTTTAGCATCCTCTTAATTTGCATAATTGTAGTGTTCAACCGTTGCATTCCCTTAATTATTTTATACCCTATAAATTTTTCAATTTTCTCCGACTTTGCCCTGCAAGATTCCTACTGAGTTTTATCTACGTGTTGCATATGAACATGCAATCTCGGGGGTTACTCCATTCATCGATCTTGACATACTGGGCCTGTGTCGTGGTAGGGGTAACCAGCTGGCACCTTTAAACCCCCACCCATTATGTCTATTTTTTTTTTAATTTTTAAATGGCCTTGTACTATATACTTCTTGACTGGGTATGAGAGAAACAGTTATGTTATTTTCCCCAGGTGCATTTATTGATTGAGGAAAAGCCGAAGACAATAGTTGTATCCGAGGGAAAAAAATTTAACTGTTTCACTAATACCCAGTCCATAAGTATTTTATTATACCGAAAGAAACAGGAGAAAATATGTGTTTTAATTAAACAACATGCCAGAACTCACAGAATATAGACCAATTTCAAACGTATTAAAAAGTCGCAAAAAAAGAAAACATTAAAAGCCGTAACATGATTAGAATCATTTATATCAATCAAAACGATTGGCTGGAGGCAGGGTTTTATAACCTCAGAGGGCAAATAGTTGTGACGAGGGGTAATAGGCAAGGCAACTATTGACTGGTCAATAGCTTGGTACTTGTAAACAATAAAAAAAAGTGAAAATATTGGATAGATAACTGAGGTATAATAATTTCATTTAAGTTCTCTAACCTTTATATCATATATTGTCGTCTCAATTTCACATGTACACCCTTGTCATATATTACGAAGCTTAAAAAAGGGACCAATTCCAACAGCTCATCCCTAACCAGTGGTGTGTGTTTGAGAAATATTCTGTTTATTAATAAACAATGTCAATGATAAATCTTTGATGGTTAAATTCAAAAATTTTAAAACAACAGGTTTCTTTCCCTGTAATGCCCATGGTTAATATTCTCGGTGCTAGATTTTGCTTCCTTGTTCATGGATTTGAATACTTTTTATTTTCAATACTCCTTGAAATATTATTAATCAAGGGTGTTATTTGATTTCATGCTATATATTTTTACATTGATTATAAATTCTGATAGAAAAAAAAAATCAGTCAAACTTAACAGATGTGGCAATTTTGGCATTATAAAATCTATGACTATATTCAAAAAATTATATAGAATATTTTTGTCTGTGTTTTCTACTAGAAAGAAGAGTATAAAAAAAAAACAATATAAGAGCTATATGGTGGGAGGAGTTAAGAGGGGTAAATAAATTTGACTTTCCCTGTTGTCCTGTTAAAGGTCCTACAGACCTCAGTATATGAGATAATTTTTTTCCAGATATTCAGACACAGTCTTGGCCTCAAACACAACAGCCTTTCAGGAATGTGCAGTTTAACAGTATGGAAACCTATACTCTAGCTAGACAAAAGCATGTGAAGTTGGCTAACTGTTTCATTAAGCCTATGGTTTTACCTATTTCGTCACTACAAGACAGTAAAGATGAGAACCACCAAAGCGCAACCAGAATCTTTAAGGTACATATACCGGTAATACTTAATTATAGCAGAAATTTATTACTGTCATAAATATGTGGGTTCTGAAGGGAGAATAAGACACAAATCTTGTCAGTAAACGTCCAATCGAGAGAAAATTGCGCTTTTGGAGAAACCACAACCAACCTAACATTTCATTAATTTTTTTTATAGCATATATTGGTTTTAATTGGTTTTCACTTAAAATTTAACATATTTTACAGTTTTAATTTGTATTCACTTACAATACAAATTTCTAAACCATTTTTATTTGTACAATCAATTTGTAGCAATTGACAATATACTAAGTAATTAAAATTGATCTAAATAGATTCATTGGAAGAAGCAATGGGGTTACAAAGGGGCATCCGAGTATGAAAAGTTTTAAATGTTGATGGCAAAACCAGTATAAACATGAACGACAACAGCACAAGGAACACACAACAACAAAATACAAAACAACTTAGCAACAATAAAAAAACACAATAGGGACTAAGTCATGTCAATTCTTGTTAAGTTTTCAAATAGTTTGTTTTTTATTGATGATACTGAATATGTTCTCCATTGCAGCACTTTGTCAGACAAGTAGTTGAGGTGACTGGCCTCAGATCAGTCAAGGGAGAGGCATTTAACACTTGCTTCAGAAAGGTATTATTAGATAATTTTTAAACACTACAAAAAATAAATACTTTGTCTCCCCAATAACTTTTGTTCTATTTGTTCTATTACTATGAAATTTGACAATGAGATCTAGATGTACCTTACATAAAAGAAAGGGTCTGATCAATTTTTGAACCAGCTTTATTTTTTAGGTGTTTATAAGTGATGTTTTGTCTTAAAGAAAATGCATATAATACATGTAGTAAGTATCCAAAATATTTTTTTTATGGCTGGAAAATTTACTTGGTTCATAAGTCTACATTTTAAAAACTAATAAGAACCAGTCATAATTGTAAACTTTGAAAAAGATTTTTTTATTCTAAAACATTCTTTTATTTTTCAGCTGCAAGAATTTGTCCCAAACTTGCCTGCTAGTCCTGAGGTGTTCAAGTTGGTTAGAAAGATGCTTAGCAAAAATATGTACTACAAGGCAACTAAAGAAGGTTCTAGGTGAGTTAATTCTATTGAATGCATTCACACACATTACTTCATAGATGTAAGTAGGTATGATAACATTTTTAGCTTACTATGTTGCTATTGCCATCAGTCAGCATTAAAAAAAAAGACAAACTTTTGCCATTGTTCGATATTATTCGTTCAACCATGTTGTGATGTGATTGCCTTATTAAACTTGATATGACCCTTTTAAAATCAATATTCAAATTTCGTTCTTTGTATAAGAACATTTAAACTGAAAATATTTTCTTTAAAAATTTCTTCATAATTTATGAACAATATTGATTAACAATTAAATTAAAAATATGTTTTTTTATTGCAGATCAAAAGACCAAAAGCAGCAGAAGAGACCAACAGAGTATATTTCTTTTGATGAGCCAGTTGTTCCTGAAGAACTTGTGTTTGGGTAAGCAATGTTGTTCTTCTTTTTTAAGAACTTTGCTTTGTCAAGTTGCATGTACATAAATGTATATGTTGAAAATTACATACAAATTATAAGCATAAAAAATACAATAAATAAAGGTAATAACAAAACTACCGATTTATAAAAATCATTTCAATATGTGGTAGTGTCCTTCTGGTACGTATTTCATACTCTTTCGTGTTTTAATACTGAACTTAAATTAATAACAATTGCTCAATAATTACCCATACTCTAGTTATCACACTGAAACCAAATGTTAACAGACAATCATAACATACCCACAATACCAGCTCAAAATTTTGGTATGTTTGTTTTTCATTCAATTCTGATTATTTTTAATAATATTTATAATGTTGTGATCTTTTAGGAAATTGGTGTGCATCACTTTTCACGGGTTTCCAGTTGCTAAAGCTACTGTTTATGCCTATCCCTCAGTTGAATATGGTATGTTTAGTTTTATATATGATATTTAATTTTATTTGTATGTCCAATAACTTATTTTCTGGACAGCAAAGACGTTGCAATACTGGCAGTTGTGTTCATTTATCTGTTCTATAAACACCACTTAACCAAGAAGTTTAAGTCCTAGATTAATAAAACTTGGTGTTTATATGTCCCAGTAGTAGGCTTTCATAGTTGCATCGCCATCGCAGGGTATGCTGAGTGAGCGGTAGCTCACATATTCCTTGTTTTCAACACTAACAACAATGCTAAGATTTTATGAGCACCTTTTGATCTCGAAACTTATTAATTTATGAATGTAGAGGAAGTAAACAAGAAAATTTGTTTTCAATTAAAGCATTGCTATAGCAAGCAGGAACTGCTTACTCTTCCTGAGCACCTGAGTTCACTCTCGTTTCGACTTGAGTTCATGTTGCTGAATGCGGTTTTGTTGTTATGTGTGTGTGTGTTTTATGTTGTTATGTGGTTTGTTTTGTTGTTATGAGTTTTTGTCTGCCGGTTTTGTCTTTGTCTTTACAGTTTTATGATACGGATTACCCCTTTGGTACACCTTTGCTTCTTTGCTATATAACATGTATTAAACTTATTCATATTTTTTCTTGTGTACTAATGTCTTTTATATATTTTCAGGTATGACAGAGGAAGAAAAGAGAGAATTTGCCACTATCCAGATTCAGTTGAAGAAAAAAGGATCAGAAGTTGATTACATGCCATATCACAATGAGAAAAGATTATGGGAAAAATTAGGGGTAAGTTTCATAATACTTGTGTGAATAATTTAAAAAAAAAGCTTTACATTTTGCTAATTGTAGAATTAACATGAGGGTTGCTCTTATATCTGAAATAGAAATTAATTTTTGAAATACATGTATTGATATACAACTTAAATAAATTAACCATTTTTATACCTGTTTTGGTAAACAACAAAAAAACAACACTTTTTTGGACTTGTGACAAATCTATGATATGATGTATATTGTATAAGTATAAAAAAATACATATACTAAAAGGATTATATATTATATATTGTTTCACCCTTGTCTATCTATCTGTATGTCTAAAACAAAACAAAATTGTCCATACCCATAGCCAGGCGGGGAGGGGGGTGTTTTGAACGAACACACCGCCCCCTTTTGGACAAAAAAATGATTGAAATAGGGAAACATATGCTAAAAAAATCGGTTAAGCACTATCAATGTCGGGACAATAATTCAAAATCAAACCCTCTTAAAAAGTTTTGGTTAAGGATATGTCTCACAGCAACTTTTTCAAATTGATGTATGTATATCAATATTTCAAGAAGTAACCTCTTTTACTTTTTTCAATTCATAAAAAGGTACTAGTATACAAAATTTCTTGAGAACTACACCCTACAGAATCTTAATATGTTGAATGAGCTTGCCTCTTCCTAAAGCTATAGTATAATGGGTTTTTTCATGAGATGGTTATAAATATTTATATTTAAATTTATATTTTTTGCATTTCAGAAAGGAAGTAGAGTAGCATGGAGGACAGAAGATATTGTTCCAGTGGGAAAATATGACGAGGTAAAAATTTGAGATTTACTGATGATATCAATTATAAATTTCATTTAGGCCAGTAAGAATTGATTACTTGTTCTCCGGATCGCCCTTATGTCCAAATTGAATAGGAAACAAAAATTTCAACAAAGTTCCAGACAATCAATTTTGCTACGCCTGACGCACGTCAAGGGTAGATCATTATATCTGACACATAAATATCAGTACAGGATTAGACCAAACTATAAAAATATGCTGTACATTGAAGAATAGACATGAGTTTACAGTACCAGAATTATACTAAATTAGAAAATAAAAATAAATATTTTTGTGTGATGAAACACTAAATTTCAAACAAAAATATCTTTTTCTTCAGTTTCTACAGGAACTTGCTAGGAATAGACAGGTGAAGCGTCGTCGTCAACGCCAGCAGGAACCTGAGCAAACTGATGCACACGTACAGGAACCAGCAGCACATGACGAGGAGGCACACGACCAAGAACCAGTGGCACATGACGAGGATGCGCACCACCAAGAACCAGAGGCACATGACGAGGATGCACACCACCAAGAACCAGAGGCACATGACGATGAGGTACTCAACCAAGAACCAGAGGCACATGACGAGGAGGTACTCAACCAAGAACCAGAGGCACATGACGAGGAGGTACACAACCAAGAACCAGAGGCACATGACGAGGAGGTACACAACCAAGAACCAGAGGCACATGACGAGGATGCACACCACCAAGAACCAGAGGCACATGACGAGGAGGTACACAACCAAGAACCAGAGGCACATGACGAGGATGCACACCACCAAGAACCAGAGGCACATGACGAGGAGGTACACCACCAAGAACCAGAGGCACATGAAGAGGAGGCACACGACCAAGAACCAGAGGAACGTGACCAGGAACCAGAGCCACATAACCAGGAGCAGTATGTATATTAAAAAAATATTTTTAAAGTTGACCTGATATTGGAAATTTTTGTAGCATGACCAAGTGGAAGGTCGAAAACCAAAAGTACTTAAAACAAAAATGGCATTTTTAAATTTTCAAGAAGCAATAAGGTACTAGACTTAAATATTTAAGACTTAACCAGAAAGCATGAACAACAAAGAACGCATTTTAAAGAAGCAAACAACACAAAAGTACAAAAAAACATCTGATCAATAGTCTGACAGCAACATTACTTCAAGTCATAACAATAATGAGCTCAGGTGCTCTGAAAGAGTAAGCAGTTCTTGTTTTAGCACACACATCTCGTTAGCAATGGTCAATTTTTTTTTATATTAAAGTTAATTGTTAAAAATAGCATAAATATATGTCTAATTTATTTTCAGGTACAACATTGGTGATTATGTTTTGGTAGAGTTGCCAACCAAGAGAGGGAAAAAGATAACCTCAAAGCAGTTCTATGGAGTGGTATGCTTATTTCTAGATTATTTTTTATGCAGCAACTATAATATCAAAGTAAAGGGCATGTAGTGTTCAGCTCTGTTTGTCAATTCTAACAAAACTGTTTACCTTCAGGTTGATTTTACTTTACCATAAAGAAAAATAGGATCATCATAAAACTTCATACATTTGTACATATACAGATCTTGACACAAACAAACAAAAATCAAGAAATTAAACCTTTCGCATCAACTTTATAATGCTGAATATGTATTTTGTGAGACAGCTTAAGCAAATGTGAAATACAAGTATTTAAAATATTAGTAACTCTGATTGTTGGATTTTTAATATAAAGATGTAGGTGACTCAGTATTAAAAACAAACGGTAATTTAATTGAACCATAAAGACCTAAAACTTTGTCAAAGACCCCTGTACAACAAACACTAAAAGTGAGAAAAAAAATGTTGTCATGTTTACATAAAAAATATTTATTACTACATTGTACATATTACAAATGCTCTGTATTCAAGTCTTTATTGTTTATAAGCATAACTGAAATAAATTTCTTTCCTTTTTCTATAGATTATTGAAGACAGTCCTTATGTTGTTAAATTTTTAAGAGACACATGTGTAGTAAATGTTAAGATCTGGCCTGACATCGTGGACACAAGTGTTGTAGAGAGGAGTGAAATAAAGCAGAGACTGGCATTTCCGTCATTCAGTAGAGGAAGACTTGTTTTTTAAAGATATTTTCTGTGATTTACTTGTTGTATCCATGTACTTGTTATAAATTCTTGTTATTTGTTACATTTTTGTTGACATAATTAAAATATTTAAATAAACTGAAAATATTTCATTGATATGTTTTTCCAAGATAATTAGAACAATTATTTTATAAAACAGTGGTGGATCCAGGAAAAACAGGAATGAAATGAAGTAAATAAACATGAGACCATAACACAAATGCTATTAACTCAAACTGCTATTATTTTTCATAAGCTTATGACAATTTTTAAAATTTATTCCGCATCAGCAGCTTGAGAACCTAACATACATGTAGGAAATCCACAATTCAAAGTGTTGAATGAAATGAAATAATAGTAAAAAATACATCTAATAAGGACAAAACTAGGATGGAAGGAACTAACCTTATGTTTTAGAATTTATGTCAATTCAGACAACACAACAAAGTGTACACAATCAATATCTATTAAGTTTATGCTGAATCCAGAATGATTGATGTCTTGTCAACTACGGGTAGAAGGAATATGGAGTATATATGCTTGACACAAAATCCTATCATAAAAGAAGCAATGAGGTGCCAAAGATACATCAGAATATCAAAAGTCCATATTTCAAAGACAAAAACAAGAAACAAACAACACAAAATTTATAAAATCGTTTGAATAGCAATCAGCAACACAAACTCAAGCCGTAACAAGAGTGAACTAATGCATAACATAAATGCAAAGAAAAATTATTAACTTATCTTGAAATCTAGACAATTAACTTAAAACACACAAGCACACAACCAATGAAAATGTCACTAAAATTCCTGGCGACAGGTGCTAAGATTCAACACAATAAAAGTACCAATGTTACCTTCCATGTCAAATGTTGAAAAGAGCAAAGGCGAAACCAACTAACACAATAGAAAACAGCACAAACAATAAGAAAACACAAAAACAACTGAAAGGGGAAACATGAAGAGTAAGCAATTCCTGCCTGTTGCAAACATGTTGCCAATGATCAGCTTATTAAATCTAGTAGAGAGAAGAATACTTGTTTTCTCAAAAAGTAGGGGTTTGTAGTCAGTTTTAGGATCTGCATGATTAAAGTTAAACAAGAAAAAAGAGAAATGTATCCTACCTTTTTATGAAGATCTTCTTGGTCTTGTTGTATGTAACTGTGTAACCATGGATGGTCTGTTGGTTGGTAACCTTGATCTAACATACTGGCTGCATGTAGACGTCTGGTCCTGAGGGAAAGACATTTCCCTCCAAAAGGAGCACACAAAACACAAAAACAATAGTCGTAATCCATATATGAAAGCGAAAGCAAGTGCAAAAAGAAAGACAATTAGCATGTAGCATAATATATATATTGAAGGGCGTGGTCGAAGAGGTGACATTTCTTTTGTCATTAATTAGCATGTTTATTGCCCCTGCTTTTCCTTTTCATTAATTAGCATGTCCGGGAATTGTTGGGAGGTGTGGGTTATGGCTTCAATGTTAGGCATTTATGTATATTAATCAACTATGAAGGGTATGGCTTTACTATGAGGTATATTCATATTAATTATTAACATGAGGGATAAGGCTTCACGATTACCCATACCATAATTGGTAATACATTGTGAATACTTTGCTCTTTATTAATTCCAATTAAAAATGACAAACACAAGTATGCAAAAATTCGAGTTCATAGAGTTTTTAATAAGGATCTTAGTTTTTATAAATATATTTACTTGTATTGCCAGTGTTATTGATAAATAAGCTATCCTTTGATCTTAGTTTTTATAAATATATTTACTTGTATTGGCAGTGTTATTGATAAATAAGCTATCCTTTTTTTATTTGAAATAATTGTGTGCTAAAGATGCAATTGAATTGTTAGTATAATAGAAAATGGTACTTATCATTCAATACTTGATTTTTACTTTATTTCTCCTCTGCGATTTTTGTAATGCCTTCTCCATTTTATTTATATACACTTCTCAATATTGTAATAAGTTCTCCAAAAAAGAATGATAAAGATTTCAACAGTATCAGTATAAAACAGTTGAACTGAAGATTACATCACATTTCTTTTAATTTATAAATAACATAATTGTCCCAGAATGACAACCAATGATAAAATGTCTTAAAACTCTAGTCTTACAAATAAGAGGGGGAAAAATATAGATCTACAAATTAATTAAATACCATGGTTTGACAACAGCCTCCTGCATGCATATGTCACATAGAAAGAAAAATGTAAAGTGTTAGGTGGACCCAGAAGGGTCCTGAGGGGGATATATGCAATTTAAAAAAAATCCTCTAGGTCTTCTTTTTTCCATACAGTTTCTTGCTATTTTTCTGTCAAACGAGAGGTCGCTAGCTCTGCACATCGTTCATAATCAATCCTTTTGTATACGAGACCTTTTATTACCCAATGTCTAGTATCTTGCAAACAAAGTTTCTGTAACTAATCAGCCCTGAAAATCATCTGACAAACAGATTTTGATTTTTTGGATTTGGAGTGGTCTCAGCGAGGATCGAACTGCCAACAAACTTTTATTACTAATACTTATGCCCACATGCATGTTATGTACACGTATATTAATATATTACCGACTGTACTTTTATAATTATATCTGTTGTAATGATCCTGCCCCTTGAGGACCATAATTGGAAATAAAATATGTCTATGTCTGTGTACTGAATTCATAATTAATTACTCCGCAATTGTGATTTGTTGACGATCCCTGTGTTGCACGTCCAGTAATGTCTTTTTTTTATTTTATCATTCAAATGGTGACTAGTTTCCAAGTATGGTAGCATATTTTAGGGCTAGACACATATGAAGAAGATACTCGTTTATTACACCTTGTATGTCTGGCAGTTCTTAGGACACGCTAGTATGACACAACTATATTTTTTGTATATTTATTGTATATATTTTGCATAGTTTCAGTCTGATGTAATGTAAAAGTAAACATTAGGGCATCACAGGCAGAAAAAGGGGTGCCTTTATGATTATATATCATAATATATTTATATATATAACACCAAATAGAAAAAAATCTAGCTATACATGCGAGATCAGGATTAACCCGAATAATTAATACCTTCGTTATGTTCCACTCCCAATGGTCGCTATTTTCCGACGCAGTATACAGAGACGGAAAGGGCTTGACGTTTATTTGATAAAATGCTCTTAAAATAGAGGTACACACTAATAGTTAAAGACTTGATCTTCCACCTACAAGATCTGTCATATATCGGTAATAAAAAATAGTGGAATATTTGGCTCACACTTCTTCATCGAATCCAACTTAATTCAACGATTTTATTTTCAATCGGGTGACATCTTCTACTGGACGATACCAGAAAATTATGCAATGCAGTAAGCACTAATGAAATGAATTTTATGATCATGCATAAATTTTGTCATCAGCTTGCAATATAGGATGTCAAATAAAAGAACGAGAGCAAATTAAAGACAACCAAAAAACACCATCTACATCTGATGCTATTGAAGAGAAAGATGTCATTCATGGCGTTACTTTAATACTACTGGTATACCAGTATATTTGTTGTTTTCGGATCTCATTTGTTCCTCCAATTTTATTCTATAAAAACTACAAATCTCATTTTTCTTTTTTATGAAAGTAAAGAAACTGGAAAAAAACGTGTCAGTAAGATTGAAATACAAAATAACAAACAAAAGACAAAAAAAAACCAAATAAATAAACAAACAAACAAACCATAAACTAGGATCATGCCAAAAAAAAAAAGAATAAGATGATGCATGCATATATATATATAACATTGCAAACTAACACATATGCGTCATACATAACTGGTAGACCGCATGTATAGGAACATTCTCGCTTATTATTTAACAAATGAAAAATTAAAATGTTAAAATGAAAAAAAAAATAGGATCCGAGTTCATAAAAACTGAATTAAAAACCCTTAATTCACACCGAGGGTTTTTCTGTATTCAAAGCTATCGTCACAAGTTAATAGTTTTTATGAATGCGGTCCTATTTGTTGAAACAATTTGGAAAAAAGTATGTATACCTTCTTAATCAACATCTGAAATAAAAACAATATAAATCTTTTTAACAAACTTTGATTCATTGCATGCATGCGGTAAATTAAACCAAGGAATTATTTTTTCTTGTTTAAACCATGGAAGTATTGGGTTGTTTAAACAAAGTTTTTCAGTACAAATCTAATCTCACAATGCAAAGTGAAATAAAACATTTTGGTACTTCCAACATTCATAATTTAAGGTAAATATCATAAAAAACGCATGATAAACCTATCGTCCGTACAGTGCAAATTACGGTACTCATCCGACTTTGCGTCATTTCCAACATATTTACGTACAGTAAAACACTTGCTTCAAAAACGCTAAAAACGGAGCACGAAACACGAGAAAATGAATTCATATAATCGAAAACACGAAATCACGTGCCTAAAAAAGGCAGAAAACGAAGCACGGGTAATAAAAATCTCCAAACACGAAAAACGGGACAAAAAATACAGACAAAAACGGGGCACGTACAACCTCTCCAACACGAAAACACGAGAAATAAAAATAAAAATCTCGAAAACACGTAAAATATGAACGGCGAAAAGGTAACTAGCACGAATATAACCCTTTACCACCCTCATGGAACTACAAGTATTCAAAACTACGACAATTTCTCATTTAGATCTTAATAAAAAACGACCGCGAACTATTAAACATAATTAAATCGACACGACTAACGGCTTGCGTCAATGGTCAATAATTATACGAATCGGATCGATACAGTTAACGACACGCGTCAATGGCCATGGTCATCAATCGACAATACACGACTTAAATCACGTGACCGATAATTGTTCAAAAATACGGATGTTTTACTCTACTTTCCGGATATCATCCAAAAACACGAAATAGCTCTGAAAACACGCAATTAAGTATGAAAATCCATTTTTTTTGTATTTTCTTGCGGAAACTTGGAAAATTTCGGAAAAGCATTGTTTTTTTGCGTAAATTAGGGATTTAGGTCTACTAGTGCATCCGCATCCACTTACAGAAGAAAGGTTAAGATCGTAATACGCTTACTGACAAGTGTCACATCAATAATGTTGGTATGGTAGATGCACCTAGCGATGCTAAGCACAATGCACTCTTCGGATGCTGGCTATGACATATATTTTCAGCATGGAAATCACTTATAGAAGAATGGTTTAAGTCCATTCATACTGACTAAGAAGTGCCACATCAATGTTATTGCAATGGAAGATGCAGGTACTTCAAGTTATGCATGCTTGTGATATATGCTTTACAACTAAATAAGAATATGATAAAATCAGCCACTTTAATGAATTTTATTTTAGCTGATAAAAATGAAATAGTCAAAATGAAGACAGAATTATTTCATGGGCTGGGAGTTGAAAAAAAGGGAGATAACTATAAAGAAATAAAATTAATATGTAGAATAATTCTACTTTAAACATAGTAACATGTTTCCATTACTTATTGTAGTCACATTCACAATCTCAAGATTCACAAAGTATTGAAACAAGTGGTGCTGGCAACTTTCAAGCTGAAGAGAACAACAGTAATTTTTTCTCTTATATGCAAGTATCATGAATATTGTTTGTAAATAAAGTACACATTATGCAAAAGTGCAACAGAAATGATCAAAATAAGGTTACTTTATAGTTATTTGTATGAAAACTTAAGAAAAATACACCAACAGTTGTACAAAACTATTTATCTTTTCTTAGAAAATACATTTTAAAAATATTTTCAAGGGAGATAATGCATACCAAAAAAAAACAGCCAAAATTTAAAAAGGATAATAATGACTTAAATGAAGAAACAATCAGCAAGTGACAAAACATATATTTTAACAGTAAAAGAACTAAGAATACTGAATGAAAAAATAAGCTCTCTAGAAAAAAACAAATAACAACATGATGGCATTGTTACAAGAACAGAAGAGTGTCATGCAGTTAGATGTTGGCAGCTCAACAATGAAGGTAGGTGTTGTGTTGCCTGCAAGTCAAAGTGACACATAACGGTATTTGGAACCCGTGCGGGTTTAGGATGGCGAATAGGCCCGCAGCAGCGCTATGCTTGCGGGCAAAAATACACTAAAGAGCGCTCAGATGGGATGTGTGTCCCAGGTGATTGAATGGGCAGCCCTTACATCGAGAGATGCTGGGTCGTCAGGCGATATAGTGGTGCACCGTGTTGGGAAAAAATGTCACGTTCCTCGCACGATTAAGAACCCTGTAGCAGGTCTCGGTAAGAGTAGGATCCCCATGCAGGGGGCTAAATTTCCCGTCCCTACCCATCACACCTTTTTCCAGTGGCAGTCAAACTCTCCTATTTCCTCTTCTTTCATGTTCATCTCCCGGATAAAGCCAAATCGTGCTGCTTGGGAGTAATGCAAAAACTAACTTCATGTAACTAACTAATGGTATTTGGAACCAGTAAACTTGCTTGTGGAAATTAAATCGATTTCCTTAGTAGAGTGTCACGACTGACCCAGAAATTGTTGACACAAGGTATGCTCTTCGATTGTTTTCTTCACTTAAGAAATTTTATGTTCCATGGTCATGTCTTCGAAATTTTGATATTCTGGTGTCCCTTTGGTACCTCCTTGGCAGCACTTGTAAAGAAACACAACATGAAAACGGGAGACGTATGTAAGGACTTACCTGCCGTTCTCGGGGCAACTGTTAGATGTTACTGCAGCGACAGCAGGCTCTGTAAGGAACACTCAATGGTCTGTGGTGGCACTGAAGATAACAACTGGTGGACCAGATCTTTATACCTTCCATCATACAACATTACAGAGCTGAAAATGGAAAGAAATGATGTACTGCTACTTAAAGAATTGTTAAAGATGAAACTGAGCGAAGAGGCTGTACATACAATGGAGTTGTACATCACTACGAACAAGAACGAAGGTGTACACATAGCACTTAGTGTTAATCTACCGAAGAACGAAAACTTTTCCAAGAACATGGAGGCAAGTATATCATCTGGTGTCCACAACAAGAAGCCAGGGACATCAGCGAAAATGAAGAGTACACAACTTAAACTCCAACTGAATGAAGCCAGCTCCAAGTACCTGGACAAGATGGACAAGGACTTTCATTTCGTTTAAAGGCGGAGATTAAAACAGATAGCAGAGAGATTTCCAGAACACAAGGCATACAAAGAACTACATGACAGTCACTCAGACTACAAGAAAGACGAATTCGATGCAGTTCCTGCTGTTGCATTCCACATTGAATACTGTAAGAAGAAATTGCCTGCTGATCTCTAATTTTTATGGGTTTCTTTTTATCAAAAACCCAGGTTCTTTTAAGGACCACACAGCTTTTTCAAAAAGAATCTTACTACATGTATAATGTATAAACAAATCAAAGTATGAGCGTAATGGGGCACCAACTTACAAATTTATTAAAAAGGGGGGCTCTTTTTCAAAAATATAAAATTTAAAAAAAAAGAAAACAGTTTTTACCTATATTATAATTTGGCATTACTAATTCTTATCTACAATCTGGCAAATTTGGATGCCCAAGACACCTTGAGATATTGTTTAATGTTATAAAATTTATTGTGTTTTATTTTTACTCCTTTTTCTTCTAGATGTGGAAGCTTGTTTAAACAAGGATGACTTATACATACAGAGAATGCCTAAAGAAGGACTATAAACACTATAATGATTTCTGGATACACGATTATCCTCAGTTATGGTGTAAAAGGAACATTGTTTAAAATAAATGAGAAACCAAAGTCCACTTCCCAAGTCCACTGCTATTTTTGGGGGTGAGTGAGTGAGTTGGTGTTTTACGCCCGTGCAACGCTATATAGGTTATTTACAGGCGATGAACATGAAAAGGATGATAAAATGAACATGAAATGATGATGATAAATGAAATAGGGGTAGGGTGGGACACAAAGGACCGGTAAATTTTGACGAACCACAGAAAAAGGGGAGAGATGGGTAGGGGCGGAAAATTAAGCCTATGGTGCACTACTTGGCGGTCCACAAAGGGGTCTTTTACGTGCATGAAGCGTGGCACTCTCCACACACGTTGGCCCACTATGGTCGGCGGTCAGGGTTTCCGTATTATAGACCTGACAACCCCCGCGGACGAGGGCTACCCTATTCAGCCACCTAGGGTAGACACTTGGTTGCTCTGTGGGCTGAGCACTGACCCGACGTCAGAATCCCAAGACCCTTAGTCGCCTTTTACGACAAGCTAGGCTCTGCTGCGGGCCTATTCGCCACCCGGGCCCCGCACGGGACCACTGCTATTTTTAGACTTTGTGTTGGGATAAGAAATTGAATATAAAATGTATATGTATGTAATTGATAAGGTATAAGAAATATCAAAGGAGCATGATGTTATCAAAGCTTTGATATTGGTACATGAGATAAGAATATGGAATAACAAATGAACAGAAAAGCAGTTTGTGGTGCATATATTAAGAAAAAGTCCCTGTCCCGGTCATATCTATTTGTGAGAGTGCGTGTCATCTTGGTTTTTCTTGTGATTATTATTGTGTCCATTCTTTTGAATGTATTAAAAATGTTTGCATATGATCGAATTTTTGATGTCATACATCGCAACATGAACGACACGATACAATCTAGCCGTGCATGTATTCAAAACGTAAAACATTATCCCATGAAACATGAATAAAAACTTGTCTAATTAAGGTCTTTCCCTTCCACAGAAGGAAAGACCTTACTGTATTTTTTATGATTATGATTATTATTATTTTTTTGCCGCAGATGTCAAAAAAGTGTCACGACCTATCATTACGAAGCTTAGTACTATTAATCGACACTACCAGGGCTCGACTTGAGTCGGCCTGTGAAACCGATCTATTTTTAGTACGGAGTTATCTGCCCGGAACCGTAAAACCTTGTCTGCAGATAAAGTCAGAAACCGTAACTGTTATCAAAAATCTGAAGCAGGGAAAATGTTGCTAGACTCCTGGTCATGATTTGTCATGCAAAAAATTGTTTTTCGATCAACTTCCTGGTTACGCTTTATTGACCCGAAAAGTGTCACGACTCGTCAATTTTTTTTCCTCAAAACGGTTTGTCCTAGAGACTTGGGACCTTCACCAATCATCCTAGGTGACATGTTACATCTAAAAATGTCAAGGTCAAATCTCAAGGTCAGAGGTCATGGTACACCTTGTCTGCAGTATAGCTCAAAAACCATACAAAATTGAAGCAGACATGTAATGAGGAAAATACTCGTCTCATTTAGACCTTTATTTGATATATAGGGTCAAACACTGTACGACAAACCGTTTTCGAGTTATGGCCCTTCACGCATTTTGGCTTATTTGTTTTTGGCTTATAACTTTTAAACCATCAAAGATAATATAGTAGACATATTGGTTTTTTGTGACCGTCATTATGAGTCCTTCAATTTAAGACAAAAGTCGAATGGGTAAAGGCAGCCATTTTCAAAATGGCCGACACCGTAAACAGTTTTTAAGAAATAACACCTAAACCGTACAAAATTGAAGCAGACAATACATGGGAAAATGTTCGCCATGTCAAGATCTACAAAAAGTGTTTCAGGTGTGAAAGCGTAAAACTTGTCGTTTTTGAGTTATCGCCCTTGATTCGTATTTTTAAAATGATTTTTGTTTATAACTTTTTAACCATAAAAGATGGTGAATGAAACAAATGGTTTATTTGAAAGAGAATTGCATTACCTACAATTTGAACCCAAACAGTACATGATTCGGTTAAACGGTTTCAAAATGGCCGCCAAAACAAGTTTTGCGAAACACGTTTTTTTGCCCATAACTTGAAAACCATATTAGATAGTATAGTAAACATGTATACTTAAATGAATCAGAATGCAAAGAGCTACAATTTGAGTCAAAGGTCATGGGTCAAGGTCATTCCCTAGCAACAAGGTAACCTTAATGAAAAGTCCATAGCCACCATAAATATTCTTAAACAAGACTACTTTCTGAGTTTAGATGTAAGTTTTTGCAACCGGAAGTGACATTGAGTCCATAGCAACCGACATAAAAGTCCTTAGTAACCATAGTTTTTCTGACTCTAGGCCCCCTGATCTTCATTCTGGAGCCTATATCACAATAATTGGCAACATCTGGTCATAAACAAAGTGACTCAAATGTCATTAGTACTTGTATAAAATACCAAAACATAAGACAGGGAAAGACCTCACATTTGTTCTCTGAACAAATGACTTTTTAATTTCTATATGAATTTGAAGTTACGATATAATAGATTCACAAAACATTATCATCAACACGGAATCCAGATCCGTTCCGTATTTACAATAAAACGTCAAATCACGTCAGCGTTTTTCCTGTAACGAAAGTGCAGGTTTTCAGCTGTGTATTAAGAAATGAAAATCACAAGTATTTCTATCGGACAGATTCTAATGAGGTTTTGACACTCCGAAAAGAGCTGGCCAATAAGCGTAAGGCGAATATATAAAACGTATATGACTGTTTTATGTTATAATGCTACCGCCACGGCCCAAAATGTAACGCATTTTTATCATTATCATAAAAATATCGGTCTCTTTTCATCATTGGCCAGATATTTTCCACACACAGGAAATATTGCGATTTCAATGGTACCACGGTTTTTTTCTGTAACGTGAGAAGAAATACTTGTGATGTGCTAATATATAAAGGTTATTGGTCATACCTTTTCTTAAGCCTCTAATGACGTACACAATGCATTTATAGTCTCACTTTTTATTTTTTATTTAACATTGTTCATCAAACTATCTTCCCGATTTAAAAAGAAGCATGATTTGTGTTGTTTTTTATTGGAAAATGTATCCATTTGTTAACGTGTCAATTAAGGTACAATATTACCAGATTCTTGCCTTAACATACCTGCGTGTTTAAAATTCTTATATGCATCACACAAGTAAAAAACAATTGGAAAAGATTGAGTCCTCAATGGAAAAACAGCTTAAACTGGACCAGAACAGGGATGTTTGGAAAGACCAGAATTTGTTCAGAAATTGAAGCCATATGTAAGGAAGAGAAAATACCAATATCTGACGACCCAACACAGCTTGAGATGATTGAGTTAATTGTACCGAAAAGAGTGAGTGAGTGAGTTGGTGTTTTACGCCCGTGCAACGCTATATAGGTTATTTACAGGCGATGAACATGAAAAGGATGATACAATGAACATGAAATGATGATGATAAATGAAATATGGGGATGGGGTGGGACACAAAGGACCGGTAAATTTTGAAGAATTACAGGAAAAGGGGGGAGGTGGATAGGGGCGGAAAATTTAGCCTATGTGGTGCACTACTTGGCGGTCCACAAAGGGGTCTTTTACGTGCATGAAGCATGGCACTCTTCACACACGTTGGCCCACTATGGTCGGCGGTCAGGGTTTCCGTATTATAGACCTGACAACCCCCGCGGACGAGGGCTACCCTATTCAGCCACCTAGGGTACACACTTGGTCGCTCTGTGGGCTGAGCACTGACCCGACGTCAGAATCCCAAGACCCTTAGTCGCCTCTTACGACAAGCTAGGCACTGCTGCGGGCCTATTCGCCACCCGGGCCCCGCACGGGACGTACCGAAAAGAAACATGCAGATTCCTGAGCAAAGAAATGTTTAAGCTGGAAAGCTAACAGATATTTCAACTGATGCAGGTGACATCATGCATTACACTATTGGACATCTACGAAGTATAATTCATTTCCATAATTTGAACTGCACTGGTACAAAAGATGAACTGGTAATAAAAGTATCTCTGCTTCGCCATCAAAGATCATATATGATTTTACACTTTGCTATTCAAGAATTGAAGAGGGCTATTAATAATAATAAAACAGAGATTTGTGTACAACGAAAGGACTCATATTTACAGAAAAAGAAAATTGTCCTCTATGAAAGGAAGAACAAAGAATACAATAGCAATTCCTGATGGGTGCATGGAGGACAACCTGCAACAGATTTTCAACCCAATTACATTGTGGTTAGACGACTTCCAAAAAGTGCAACAAGAACTTGATTCACAGAGAAACGTTTCATTTTCATTAAAAATAAAGTCAGAAATCAATTGTGTGGCACTTTGCAAAAAGACTGGGTCAAAAGTTAAAGTATTTTGGGAAAGACATGAACTTGGAACTACAACTGGAAGATATGGTTGGTATACAGCTCATGTTGTTTCTTACAATGAAGACACCTACATGCTGAACAATGAGTATCTAAAAGAGTCGGGACCAGTTTACTCTTTAGAATTTACATCAAGTATGTCTTCAAGGAAACTGATATATCTACATTCTCCATATCAAACCCAAAAAAAACTGGTCAAAAAGTGAGCAATGTTATACCGTACTCGACATTTCATGAACTAAGCTGTTTCCCAGATGTATACATGTAGTGGCAACAATGTTAAAAGATTACAAAACATGTAAATACTTTTACAAAAAAATGTAAATCTAATGTCTCGAAAATATGGTAATAAGGTTCTACACATTTTATGACAATAGATCTTTCCACCTTCATGCGTTTAAAATATGGTTTTGCTCTCCTATACAACAAAACATATAAGAATAGACCTGATACTGCTTTCTGTCTTTCTTTTTTTAAGTTTGGGTCTTTCCATTTTGTTTTGAAAAGTATTGCGCAAAAGTAATGTCATGGATATCAATTTCTATCTATTTTTTCACGAATCTATCTCTTACTCTTTACCGTTCCACCCGAATTCGGGTCATAAGCGTTTTTCAGGGGTCGCATAACTTTGAAGTCATATACAACTATCAAAACCTGGTTGAAATAATAAGTGTTATATATGACAATAAAGCTGATTTCCTCTAGTTTACAAAAATATAAGTTTTATTTTGTAAATATATAATTATCAATGATTTATTTGATAAAAACTAAAGTATGTAGACCGTAAAAAATGAACCCGTGCGGGTTCCAGGTGGCGAAAAGGCCCGCAGCAGAGCTAAGCTTGTCGGTATAAGTCCACTAAAGAGCGCTCAGAAACCAGACATCGGGTCAGGCTGCTTTGCTCACAAAGCGACTGGGATGCGTGCCCCAGGTGGTTGAATGGGGCAGCCCTGACATCGAGCGATGCGGGGTCGTCAGGCGATATTGCAAAAAAACTGACCGCAAACCATAGTGGTGCACCGTGTAAGGAAAATGTCACGTTCCTCGCACGTTAAAGAACCCTGCTGCAGGTCTCGGTAAGAGTAGGACCCGTAGGATCCCCATGCAGGAGGCTAAATTTCCCGTCCCTACCCATCACTCCTTTTTCCAGTTGCAGTCAAAACTCTTCTACCCGATTGGACTGTGTCCCCATTTTCTCACTTCATCATCATTTCATGTTCATTGTATCACCCCTTTTCATGTTCATCGCCTGTAAATAACCTATATAGCGTTGTACGGGGGTAAAACACCAACTCACTCACTTACCGTAAAAAAATGACGTAATTTTTATCAACTTTAAAAAATCGGTGTCCGAGATAAAATCACCAGCGGTATTATTATTTCGTAATCTATGTAAAAAAGAAATTTATGTCTAAAAAGGTAGCAAAATTCTCTGTCTAAACGTGTTGGAATTTTATATTTTAACCCATCTCTTAAAAAACAGTAAGCAATTGTTTTTCACTTTCGATTTCAGTCGCGGAAGTAAAACGCGTTTTTTCTAATGTTTTTACTTGACGACGAATAACTTTTTCCTAGAATTGAAATAGGAAAAAAGTAAATCGAACAAAATTTTGAGGAGGAAATTAGCTTTCATTTGATATAAACTGCATAATTTTAGCTTATGTAAAAAACTTCCAGTGATCGTTTAAAGTTGGCGATATTTCGAGTCAAAGTCAATATTTAGGACGTTGCGGTAGCGTTGTCTAAAATGTGGACGTGAAAAACAAATCGTGGAAAAACGGCCATCGCGTTTTCAGCCTCTGGTGTCGTTTTGTGAGTGTTATAGCATGGGAAACGAATATATTGTATTTTACCCTTTTTATTAGAATTACGAATTTCAGTTTAATAACTTTTGAATGATTTTTTTTCCTATTTTTAAAATTTAATTTCTTCCGCAAAATAACAAAATTTCTTCTATACTTATCGTTTGCTTTTCCTATCTATTCCTGGCTATGTTTTTCTGAAGGAAATTTAAACTCCTAAATGTCGGAAGGATAAATAAATAAAATATGAATCTAATATGCTATCAGTAAACAGTTACACGCAAGGCTATCCGTGTGCTATTAATTCGAACATATATGTACTATATATTTTTTTTATTATTTTGCATTCTCGCAGGGTTTTACCGCTATCGCTTACCGCTATTGTTAACCAATGGAAATCTGAGATGACGGTGTAAGATTTTTTTTTACAAAGAAAAGGATAATACATAGAAGTTTGTAGACAACAGGTTAGAATAAGACTGTTGTCTACCATTTCCACCTATTGTCCTTTTAAAGTATTTTGCACAAAATGTAAAATTTTCTCAAGTCACTGTGGAAACAATAGCCGGTATTATCATTGTCTTGCTTCTTCAAATTTGCTTTGTCTTTTGGGAAGGGGATATAGTCAGAGTAAATTATAAAAGATAACAATGTACATGGTTTACATGTTTATAAGGTTTGAACTTTTTTTCAAGGTTTAATTATTATTTTATTATCTGTTTGACCAGAGGTTTCTGAAAAGTTTAATTCACAAAACGTCGCCAGGCGATAATGTGGAAAACCTGACCGCAAACCATAGTGGTGCACCGTGTTGGGAAAAATGTCACGTTCCTTGCACGTTAAAGACCCTGCTGCAGGTTTAGGTAAGAGTAGGACCCGTAAGATCCCTATGCAGGAGGCTGTATTTCCCGTACCAACCCATCACTCCTTTTTCTGGTGGCAGTCAAAACTCTTTTACCCGATTGGCCTTTTTACTCATTTCCTGTTCATTGTATCACCACCTTCATGTTCATCTCCCGGATACAGCCGAAATCGTGCTGCTTGAGAGTAAAGCAATAATTTACTAACTAACGGAATCAAGTGAAGAAGATTAGAAGCCTTAAATGAGGTATGTTATATACAGGCATGTTCTGTATTTAATAAAATGAAAGAGGCAAATTTAATTAAATTAAAGACGTTTGAAGGCGGACAAATAAGATATTTTCTTGAGAATTGGAGAAATTTAACGTCTGATCCATATTTCTAGATATTGTAAGAGGTACGCATATTGAGTTTGATAATATTCCTTACCAATATTATGTACCATTACAAATACAATTTTCAAAAAGTGAAATCGATAATGAAATTAAGGAATAAATAAACAAGAAAATTATAATAAAAGTCTGAACATGAAATTGGGGAATACATTCCAACTATATATGTTTGAGAGTAAAAAGATGGCAATCATAGAATGATATTTAATTTAAAATTTGTATTAAACATGTAAAAAATCACCACTTTTAGATGGACACTTTACCTTCGATTTTAAAATTAGTCCATAAAAATGCGTGGATGAGCTCAGTTAATTTAAAACAAGCATATTACACATGCCCAATTGCTGAAAGTCATCAAAAGTATCTAAAAATTAAATAGAAAGGTCAATGATATTCTTATACTTGTTTTCCTAATGGCTTTTTGTCCACTTAAGTTTACTAAATTGTTAAAGCCAGGTATTTTCTATTTTGAGGAATAAAAAGCTACGCCGAGCGCAGCATGATACGACTGCAACAAAATAAACCCTGTACGTTTGAGGCCAAATATGGATAGTCAATTGCTTTGGTCACATGCAGCCCATGGTGGACTTACAAAGCTTTTTGACACACACATCCTGTGGCGGACTTTGAAATGCATATTTGACACATTCTTATATATATACATCAACATCAAATTTAAAAAAAGTCTTGTGATATGTTTGGCCCTCTGACCCCTAATTACTCTAAAACCGTAAGAGATATTGCAAATCTGACTGAAAAAATACAGACAGGGATTTGCACAAGGATTCCAATGAAAAAAGATTTTGAAAATCGAATCAAAATAAAAAAGTTGAGTTTATGGTCGTGGCCCCTCTTTGCCCCCTGTAACAATTGAACAGTGAAATATATACCAAAACCATTGACACATCTAGTGAACAGAATTTAATGAGCAGTTTAACAAAAAAAGAATTTTCAAAATAGAATGAATAATAAACATTCAACAACAGTTTTGTCAATACACCCGTTTTAACCCCTTTTGACCTTTTATTCTAAAGTTTTAGGGGCCAAAAACCATTGATACAATTACCAATCTTTTTTCTGGATATAATCACCCACCTCTCCCCTTTTTCCTGTGGTTCTTCAAATTTTACCGGTTCCTTTGTTTCCCACCCCATCCCCTTTTTTCATTTATCATCATCATTTCATGTTCATTTTATCATCCTTTTCATGTTCATCGCCTGTAAATAACCTATATAGCGTTGCACGGGCGTAAAACACCAACTCACCCACTCACTCACTCACTCATATTGAAACTTCATAACAACTATCTGGCCCACTAGAACTATATTTTTTGCGTAAAACTATTTGCTGTAAATAATGACGTTTTTTTGCCCCTTCGACCCCTAATTTCTCAAAAACGGTAAGAGATATTGCAAATCTGATTGAAAAACGCAGCCAGGGATTTTCATAAGGATTCCAATGAAAAAAAATTGAAAGTCGGACCACAAATAAAAAAGTCGATTTTTGGGGTGTGGCCCCTTTTTGACCCCCTGTAGCAATGTAACGGTGCAATAAATATCAAAATCATTTACACATTTAGTTGACAGAATCGAATGAGGAATTCAATAAAAAAAAAATTTCAAAATCGAATGAATAATAAATATTCTACAACAGTTTTGTCAATACACCCGTTTTAGCCCCTTTTGGCCCCTTTTTCCTAAACGGTAGGGGCTACAAACCCCAAATACAATAGCAACCTTCCTTTAAAGGTTACAAACATCATATCAAAATTTTAAAACAATTGGTCAACATTTACTCAAGTTATCGCACGGAAATCAAATGTTCCCACACGACAACGACGACGACATCGCCATAACATTATACGAT
This sequence comes from Arcuatula senhousia, assembly GCA_963971305.1. Classification (NCBI taxonomy): domain Eukaryota; kingdom Metazoa; phylum Mollusca; class Bivalvia; order Mytilida; family Mytilidae; genus Arcuatula; species Arcuatula senhousia. The sequence continues at coordinate 30,529,217 of OZ020314.1, read as the reverse complement.
CGCAAAATTTTGCGGTCGTATAAAAAATGACATGTTGTAAGTGGGTTATATAGATGACACTTTTAAGCTTACCTGGCCAAAGGCCATGTGAGCTTATGTCATCATTTTTGAATCTACTCAAAAATTAATATTCCTAGGGTTTATTACCAATTTAATAAATATGACAGTTTCTTTGAATCCCGAGAAAGCTAATTAATTGGTTAATCTATGCAATAAAATGCTGGGGAAGAAGAAAGTGAGAATAAGAACTGTAGCTCAATTACTTGGAAACATGACCGCAGCTTTTCGAGGAGTCATATACGCTCCGTTATACTTTAGAAAACTAGAAAAAGAGAAAAATGAGAGCTTAAAATTGTTCAAGGGAAATTATGACGAAATAAAAAGCTACGCCGTGCGCAGCATGATACGACCGCAACAAGTTGAACCCTGTACGTTGGAGGCCCAATATGGATAGTCCATTGCTTTGGTCACATGAAGCCCATGGTGGACTTACAAAGCTTTTTGACACATGCATCCTGTGGTGGACTTAGAAATGCATTTTTGACAAATAAACTTACATCAACATCTTATACAAAAAGCCTTATTTCTATACATGTATTACCCTTTGACCCCTAATTCCTCAAAAATGGTAAAAGATATTGCTAATCCAATAAAAAATAATAGGAAATTGTGTTCATGGAATCTGATGAAAAAAAGATTTTGAAAATTGGACCAATTTATGGGTGTGGCCTGTCTTTAGCCCCCTGTAGCAAAGTAATGGTGAAATACATATCAGAATCATTGACACATTTTGTTGACAGAATTTAATGATGAATTCAACAAAAAAAGAATTTTCAAAATCTAATGAATAATAAACATTCTACAACAGTTTTGTCAATACACCCGTTTTAGCCCTTTTTGACCATTTTTTCTAAAACAGTAGGGGCCACAAACCCCAAATACAAAACAAAGATTACTTTAGTGGATATTATCATCATATATAAACTTCATAACAATTGGCAGGCCCACTAAAACTTAATTTTTGGTATAAAACTATTTGCATTAACAACCTTTTAAAAATGGCGTTTTTGCCCCTTTGACCCCTAATTTCTCAAAAACGGTAAGAGATATTGCAAATCTGATTGAAAAACGCAGGCAGCGATTTTCACAAGGATCCCAATGAAAAAAAAAAGATTTTGAAAATCTGACCACAAATAAAAAAGTCAATTTGTGGGTGTGGCCCCTTTTTGACCCCCGGTATCAATGTAACAGTGCAATATATATCAAAACCATTGACACATTTTGTTGACAGAATTTAATGATGAATTCAACAAAAAGAATTATCAAAATAGAATGAATAATAAACATTTTACAACAGTTTTGTCAATACACCCGTTTTAGCCCTTTTTGGCCCTTTTTCTAAAATGATAGCGGCCACAAACCCCAAATACAATACCAACCTTCCTTAAGTGGTAACAAACATCATATCAAAATTTCATAACATTTGGTCATTATTTACTCAAGTTATTGCACGGAAACCAAAGTGTTCACAGACGACGACGACGACGCCGATGACATCGCCATAACATATTACGATCGCAAAAATTTTGCGGGCGTATAAAAATGACAATATCAAAAAATGCAAAACGTGATATTAGCTGGTGGGTTACAAATATTCCCAAATTCATATAATTTAATATTAAGAGAATCGCCTGAAATTACCATGTATACAGACAGTAGTTTGATAGAATTTGGGTGCTCATATTAATGAACAAACATGTTGTGATAATTGAACACCTTCTGTTTATCATCTTTGTTATCAAACATATATATGATTTGTGATTGATATGCCCTCATGTGCCCTATGATTAGGAAATACAGATTATTTATTTAATTTTTTTTTATCCCCCCCCCCCCATTTTTATTTAACATCATCATTTCATGTTCATTTTATCATTTTTTCATGTCAATCGCCTGTAAATAACCTATATAGCGTTGCACGGGCGTAAAACTCCCTCACTAATTAACCGAATTTGTAAAGACAATACTCTGGAAATAGACAGCAGCGACCCTCACAGCCAGGAAGACGCCAGAGTTCATCGCAGCAGACGTCACCGCTTAAAATGCGTAGATCAAAGAAGGCCGAACGAGATGCAATTTATATGCATAATCGTTTCGGCTCTCTTGGTGACGACATGGAGTCTGATATGGATCTATCGGAAACACCCGTCGACCGTTCACAGAGCCATTCTCCACAGAGGAGACGAAGGCGATCACTCGGTAGACTTTCTGATCCCATACAGACTCCAAAATGAGTACCATCGTTCAATGGAATTGCCGAGGCCTTAAGGCCAACTTTCTTGAATTACAACTTTTAGTGCAGTCTTTTAATCCAACTGTCTTTTGTCTTCAGGAAACACACCTCAAGGAAACTGACACGATTTCCTTGAAGGGTTTTTCTATGTATAACACATTTTCTAATACAGAACGAGCTACTGGCGGATCCTCCATCTTAGTTAAGGATCGTATTCTCCATAGTTCGATTCCTTTAACTACCGATCTGCAAGCAGTTGCCGTTAGAGTTTCATTACATCAAACAATAACTCTATGTTCAGTTTATATACCACCTAATGATAACTTAACTTTAGCACAACTTCAAGATTTAACGGATCAGCTTCCTGCTCCATACATGTTAGTTGGGGACTTCAATGCCCACAACCCATTATGGGGCAGTGCCAACTTGAATGATAAGGGTAAAAAGATTGAGGATTTTTTATCGAAAGAATCTCTTTGTATATTTAATGATGGTTCTTCTACATTTTTACATTCTGGAAATGGATTGATCTCTCAATATGTGATCCTTCTCTTTTAACAGATTTCTCATTGCAAGTCCATGATGATCTCTGTGGAAGTGATCACTTTCCTATTATATTAAAAGATCTTTTTGGTGAACCTGAACAAAGAATTCCTCGCTATAAGTTAGAGAAGGCCGATTGGCAAAAATTTTCAATACTTTGTTCGGAAAAATTAAGACCAGAACTTTTTGATCAGGACCAAGAACCAATAACAACATTTAATCAAACTCTTATATCTATAGCTGATGAAACCATTCCTAAGACCTCGGCAACTCCTAAAAAACTCAATAAACCTTGGTTCACAGACGAGTGTGACAAGGCTATCGATGTTAAATAAATAAATGTTACTTTATTATAAAATTTAGTCCCGTGCGGGGCCCGGGAGGCGAATAGGCCCGCAGCAGCGCTAAGCCTGTCGGTAAAAGTCCACTAAAGAGCGCTCAGAAACCTGACATCGGGGTCAGGCCGCTTTGCCCACAAAGCGATTGCGATATGTGCCCCAGGTGGTTGAATGGGGCAGCCCCGACATCGAGAGATGCGGGGTCGTCAGGCGATAATGCGGAAAACCTGACCGCAAACCATAGTGGTGCACCGTGTTGGGAAAAATGTCACGTTTCTCGCACGTTAAAAAACCCTGCTGCACGTCTCGGTCAGAGTAGGACCCGTAGGATCCCCATGCAGGAGGCTAAATTTCCTGTCCCTATCCATCACTCCTTTTTCCAGTGGCAGTCAAAACTCTCCTACCCGATTGGCCTTGTGTCCTTTTTTCCTCCACTTCATCATCATTTCATGTTCATTGTATCACCACTTTCATGTTCATCTCCCAGATATAGCCGAAATTGCGCTGCTTGGGAGTAAAGCAATTACTAACTAACTAATAATGAAATTTACCTATTTATGATAAATTTCACCATAAATCTTGAGCAAAAGAAGAGAAGTATCATAAAAAAATTAAAGATAGCAATGGTCCTGACTTACTGCAGGCATTTAACCACCAATCATTGATTGACCGATTTATAAAGTTGCAAGTTGCATACAAACATTTCAAATGCATGTAATGTCCCGATTATGGTTGAAATATCACCAACCTGACAAAAACAAACAACAATCAATCAAATGCAAATGATAAGAGCTGGATGATCTTTCAAATATTTTTACACGCCATGGCAGATGAAATAATTGGTGTTTTTATTAGAGATAATTGTCACGATTCTCCTCATTCATTACACGATTTTTATTCCTGGTGTCAGAAGTTGAAAAATCCTAACTTATAGTTTATGGTAGAGGCATTATTTACTTACTGTCTTGCCCTCCACGTATTTAGAGCAGGGGTTAGACGAAACAACAGCAAGGCGATTAATTGTGCAAAGGTCAAATTTTCGCCCTTATTGTTTGGCCTTAACAAGCCTTTTTTACATGGAGACATTCATCAGGGATTCTGTTGTCCGAGCTCAATGCCCTCCTAATGTTAATATGTTGATTGAGGAAAACGAATCCTACACTGTATCCGGGAATGGGTCGAAGGGTGAAGGAGGAGATTTTGTTCTTGAGGCTAAAAAATCGCAAAACTAAGATATGGATGCCCGCAGGACTTCCAGATGAACCCAAAATGGTTGTCAGTATGCAGGAACTTAGATTTACTAGAAGACGTAAGCATGTAATTGTATGTTTAACTGATGCACAACATGAAAGATATTAAACAAAATGTTCATAAAAATATCAATTTTTATTCTGGCAAACCTTCAAACTTTGTTACCCAAATGAAAAGGGCAAAAATATTTTATTCTCGTTAATGGTGCCTTTGTTTTGGCAGAAATGCCTATACACAAATCATGCACCCAGTAGTCACATTGTGCCTTATTTCTGGATACGAAAGGGCATCCCACCCAGGTTGCTCTCATCTAAAGCACCAGCCCCACATATACGGCATGCATCTTTGTCGGCGGGGTTTCCACCAAGGAAGGACTCTGTAGTCCGGGTTGCCGTTGATCCCTTACTGGGAGTCAACGACAACTGGTCTGTGGAAATAGATGGACCCGGTGTTGAATTTGATGGTTCACCTGGAGAAGGGTCCATTTGTTTGTAAGTGCAAACACCTGCAATCTGGAAAACAAATTAACTGCATGCAAACAAAAGAAAAAAAAACAAGAAAAAAAAATTACCAAACTCTAAAAATAAAAATTCAAACAAAATTGAATTAAAAGATAATAGAAATGAGTATAAGAAAAGAATAACTCAATATATAGAAATATCAAGCGACAAAAATAGACTTCTAATCGTTTGTATGTTGCACATCCGGTTTACATTCATATTTAACCTGGTTTCGAAACTCTCATGAATGTTGTGTACCGATCTAACTTTAAACAGTAAAAATAGCCCAAATACTTTTTGTATTGAAGATGCATGCATACTCCTACGAAGATGCTTACTATAGATATATTTATTTTCTTAAGGAAATTAAGCTCTATTGCTAAGACAGGTTTTAAGAAATGGTTAATATAACGTAGTTAATTTATAGAAAATATGCATGTTCCGAGGAGCTAAAAAGTGTTAATATCATCATCATACTTTGCTTATATTAAACTCGGCGGACTGATGTACTGCACCAGATAGGGCCTTGATATTCAAAAACACCTCTGCTCCGGTTGCCTGGTTAAGTTCGTGTGCCTAATATATATACAGGACATATGATAAAGCTATGAATACTTTCTTTTCAGACTCGTAAGCACGTGAACCAAAATCTCGCAATATCATGAAAGGACCCCGACAACCAATACAGGTACGAAATAGAAGAAGAGGTGCTTGGATTTCGAAAAGCCATTAGACAGTCGGGGTATTTGTCGCAACCGTTTGACAGCAGCAAGGGTCATGTTTCGTTTTCTGGGGAACATGTCGACAACAACTTATTGCTTTTTTCTAACACCTGCTCAGCACAGAAGCAACAGTTTTGTGAAAATTGTTTACATAATGGATATTCCGAAAGAATGAAGTTTACTCCTATTTTAGTTTTAAAAGAAGATAGAGAAAAGTATTTTTCGCTTGGCAACAAAACAAAGACGGAAATTAAGACAATGATCGAAGAACGACTTGACACTGTTGATAGTAAAATACAAAAAGGTTAAAAACAAGACAAAGGACACACTTCTGCAGTTTGTGAAGCAGATTGACCCTACCCTTGATGAAACAGAATAAAAATAACTCATTGAAAATGTCTTTATTAATTTCTTATCCTTCAATCTCACATTTCGTTATATTGATGATGTCTTTTCACTAAACAATCCTCGATTTCGTGACTATTTACATCTCATATATCCGAAAGAACTTGAGATAAAGGACACTACAGATTCTAGGAGGTCCGCTTCATATTTGAATCTATTTCTCGAAATTGACACACAAGGAAGGCTTTGTACAAGGCTTTATGACAAACGTGATAACTTCAACTTTCCAATAGTTAACTTTCCCTTTCTGTGTAGCAACATTACGTCCGCTCCAGCATATGGAGTTTACGTATCACAATTGATTCGTTATTCCAGAGCATGTGGGGAGTACAACGACTTCCTTGATAGAGCTGCACAGCTGACAAGCAAATTGTTAACACAAGGGTACGTTGCTCCCAGTTTGTTGTCATCACTCAAGAAATTTTACGGACGACATCATGTGCTTGTATACAAATACGGGATTTCTATCTCTCAGATGAGCATAGATGTTGGTTTGACATAGAGTTTTGTAATGTCATCCTTTCCGGATTTGACCAACACTTAATCGATCTTTAGCAACGTGACGGGTGTGCTATAGCAAGCAGGAACTGCTTACTCTTCCAGAGCACCTGAGTTCACTCTCGTTTCGACTTGAGTTTGCGTTGCTGAATGCGGTTTTGTCGTTATGTATGTGTGTGTTTTATGTTGCTATGTGGTTTGTTTTGTTGTGATGATTTTTTGTCTGCCGGTTTTGTCCTTGTCTTTACGGTTTTATGATACTGATTACCCCTTTGGTACACCTTTGCTTCTTTCAGAAGAATACAACAACAATATTTCACACGTTACACTGCGTTATAAAAAAGGAAAATAGATTTTACTACGTCTAACACTTAGACTCATCGGAGACGCTCTTTATCTTAAGATTTTTAATGCCATAAACTATATGGTTCTGACACGGTACTGAATTTTTTATATAATATATATATATAGACATCTGGAGACCTTCCCAACAATGTCCGAGCTTCAAATTTGCACCTGCATATTTTGGTCGTTCCCTCAGCGGGAGTATTTATATGTGTATATCCTACGATGGTTTCATATTTGATTGTGAATTTAATGCCGGAGAATAATCTTTCTTTTATAAAATAAAACTTTTAAAGAAGTGTCCAGGATATTACTCAAAAGTTTGAAAAGTTTGATATCTTAAGTTGCATTTTGGGCATAAGTTAGTCAGTGTTGTGCTATGTTATATAACGGACGGACCAATTAACTTGAAGGGGGGCTTTTTATTGTTTTGGTAAGAATTTACGGGCAGAGGACTGAAATTTTTTTTTGTCCGAAGGCATCGATACCCTTTTTGTCTTTTTAGTTTTTTTTTCTGCAAACCGAATGCATTAATAATTTTAATTTCAATATCCAGTATATCCCACTCTCCTCATAACACCTAATTGGAAAAAGTCAAAGTTTTTCCACCGAAAAAAGGAAATAATCACGGAATAAATACATGTAATATGAAAATTAACTATGAAATAAAACCACAAAAATAACAAATAAATAATTTTTGGTTAAATTCGCTGATTAAAATTTTGATTTTTGACTCTTGTTTCGTTTAAGCTAGAGTAAAGTGGACAAAAGATGAGGAACAGGAAATCAGAAAATATTTCAGCAAATATTTTTCCAAAGAAATTAAAAAGACTTGTCCTAGCAGAGAACATTGTTTAAATGCCTTGAAAGAGCGCAAAAACAACAAAGGGCACTAGTAACCAAAAAATCATCTAAATCGGCCATTTAAGACCTATTTTTGTTGAAAAATACTGAACAGAAATCTATTCAGACTTATCAAGACTTTCAGTAGAATAATTAGATTTTCTCCTTTCAACGTCGTTTCAGACTTGTTAAGATCGATTAAGGAATTTAAGATTGTACCCTGTCGCGGGTTGTTCAGATGCGTTAAGATCATGTTGGACATGTTAAGATGATTAGTAGATTTAAGTGTTAAGATGTGTTCAGATGTTGTCAAGTTCGTTAAGTCTAGGTAAAATGTCAATAATTGAAGTCAAAAATAGTAAGTGTTTTTAACAGGGATTGTTTCCCTTAGTTAAGACTTAAAAAAGACAAGCGAGAAATGTAAAAACTTAAAATATATGTAAAATTTTCATAATTACAGGTTCTGAATTTTTTGGAAAACAGGAAATATAAATAGATTGAAATTATATAAACAAAAACAAATTGGATTAACGAACATATATGAATATTGATACATGGACATACATTAAGGAAATAAATAAAAAAAATAGTAAATGAATAAATACTTGGTCTCTGTTTCATTAGAATTATGTAAAAACAAAGAAAGGAGTAACAAAAACAATCATTAGTAATTTTAAGTTTAAAAAAACTCTAGCGGGTAAAAATAAAAAGACAATTTTTGTTTATGGTTACAGATAAATAGTTTTTGTCAGAACTCCAGTGCGCCTGGTGCACCAAAGAATGACAAGGTGCAGAAAAAACACGAAAATGGGAATATATTTTCTCATTTTTGTTTTTGTTTAAGTTATTTATATTAAAGCAATGTTGGGACATACAAACTTGATGTTGAATAAGATAAATTAAAAGATATTCAAAAATACAAAAAAATGTTTTGGTTTTTTATGTACCGGCTGCTCCTTGGGCCAACTGACATGTGCATGAACATTCTTTTCTGTTTAAATACGAGAGTGTCAACTGATTTGAAGTATTTGTCCGTAGGCATAAAATATATAGCGTTTACAACTGAAAATTAAAGAACAAAAACAAAATACGACAATAGCATTTTATTTTAACCAAATTAATTATGAATTAAAATAAACTTAATTCATGAAATTAGATCATGCATCTTTTCTATATGTATTTAAGAAAGTGTATTTATTTGTAGATTGATACATTTCAAATACAATCCGTACACATGTGCCAGTCTCAATTTCGTGTACAAGTCCTATAATATACGATACCAAATATGGTTTATTTTGTATTTATGAAAATAATAAAAATAAAATGCACCAGTGATCTTGTATGTTTGTCAATTTTGTTTAAAATCCTAACGGTAGAAAAAAATGCTTTGCAACCTGGATAAAGCATCATGTTGCTGCTGAGAAGACTGGACAACTCTGTGTTTTTGTTACGACTCAGTCGTAAGGACGGAAAATGAAAAAAATGGTCCTATATCTTCAATCAAGATCACGTTTTCATTGTCGGGAGGTCTCGGTTGTAAGTCGCAAATAATTAATTCATTTGACGTATACTGAACATTGCTGAACAATGAAACACAATTAGCCCAAAATTTGTCTCCTCTCTAGCTATGTTTGTTATACAATATCACCACCTAGTTATCGAATCTAGCACCACAAACTAGTTACTGCCAATTCAAGAGTAACCTCGGTGTTGTTTATCTAAGGTAAAGCAGATTATTCTTGCTGCGAAATACCCTTGTTTTCACTTTTTAAATCGACACAAGTCAAACCTAACTCTAATTTACCCCCAACGGGTATTACTTCATGTATCCCATGAGTGAGTGAGTGAGTTGGTGTTTTACGCCCGTGCAACGCTAAATAGGTGAACATGAATGCCCCTTTGGTGCCTCTGCTTATATGAAAAAGGTGATAAAATGAACATGAAATGATGATGATAAATGAAATATCGGGGTGGGGTGGGAAACAAAGGAACGGGAAATTTTGAAAAACCACAGAAAAAGGGGAGAGGTGGGTAGGGGCGGAAAATTTAGCCCATGTGGTGCACTACTTGGTGGTTCACAAAGGGGTCTTTTGGGTGCATGAAGCGTGGCACTCTCCACACACGTTGGCCCACTATGGTCAGCGGTCAGGGTTTCCGTATTATAGACCTGACAACCCCCGCGGATGAGGGCCACCCTATTCCGCCACCTAGGGTACACACTTGGTCGCTCTGTGGGCTGAGCACTGACCCGACGTCAGAATCCCAAGACCCTTAGTCGACTCTTACGATAAGCTAGGCTCTGCTGCGGGCCTATTCGCCACCCGGGCCCCGCACGGGACTAATGTATCCCAATAAATCAATTTTCTTGACGGAAAAGTAATCAATTCAATAGACTCGTGAATACTGGCTGAAAATCTCTACTAGAAACCAGGATTTTGCACCATTTTATCCAGATTTTCAAGAGGCCTTAAGCGGCTATCAACCCTCAATTGTTGTTTTGCATAAAAAAAAAATTGCTACAATCAGCGCTTCACTCTTGCCTCAAATTATTTACATCCTATGACGGCCATGCTTCCTTTTCCTAATGGAATTAAGTTAATTGAAAGCTCGTGGTGGAAAAAGGGAAAAAAATCTGAGATATGTTAAGCATATAAATTCACTGTGTAAAATGTATTTAATCATATTTACAAAAATAAGTCATTTGTAAGTAAATATTATTTTCCATTATTGTCATCAAGTCTAGCTAGATCAAAAGAGTATTTATTCATATCTTAAACTTTCCCCCAAGATTGCTAGTTTAAAAAAAAATCAAATAACAAAAATCAAGAAGAATAGCAGTATGAGCACAAAATACCAACACTTAGTTCAATATGGGATTGTGACTTTAATTCCTGTGACATTTTTTTCGTCCTATCAAAACTGTGACCTTTTTTCCTGTGACTTTCTATCCGAATCCCGGACCGCTATAATTTTCATGTATGTGTATACTCTGTACTATATAGATAACATTATTTCTGTTCTAGTGAACTATCTAATCTTTTCTTTAACCTTATTTTTTTATGTGTTATGGTTTGTTTGTTTGTTTTGAGTGTATGTCTTGTTTTGATCGGGCGTAAAACATCAAACAATTATAGCCGAAGGGTGTCTAACTCAAGTCCTTTTCGTCTTTATATAGGACTTCGGCGGAGTAAGGCTTTAACTCGTCCAATGCCGATAATTCTCCGCTATTCACAAACCTTTCAAGGATGCTAATTAATTTCCTGATAAAAATTTTCAATAAATCAATACATGTAAAAATTTATAATTTGACAACCGACTTCCTACTGTATATCAGCAGGGAACCAGTCTATACCGGCCTTTATCTTCAGATAACAGCGGGTTTCCAGCCTATGTGGCCCCGCTGAGACTATTTGAAAAATACTATCAAAACTTTAAATTCGGAGCTTTTGTGATGCAATTATTATACTTCTTATTACCAGGTTTTTCGTCTATGATAAAGAACAAAAGGTGCAGCTTTCAAAATATCAATATATATTTTTATGATAAGCCATCTTTAATCTTACCCTACCCCCAACAAAAAACAACAATAAAACATAAAGCAGTTCGATCAACCATAGATATAATATACATAGATAAAGCTCCGGACACACATCTGAGACAGATGATATTCGCCGACTTTTTATCACCCACTTGATATACGGGCGTTCTACATGGCGTTAATTTTCGGATAACGTAGAAAATATTTGGAAAATAAATGAATTTTCAATGATATATAACAAAGGAAAATTAGTTGCAATACATTTTACAGCAGGAATTTATCCATGGAGAATACTTAGGGTTTTTTCGTCCCCATTTTTTTTTTTGCAAAATAATGCAAAGTTTTTTAAAACATTTTCCAATTCTGCACGAATTCGCATCCGAAAGTAAGAAAAGAAGTCCACCATGACAGTTGCTCACCTATCTGTCAGTAAATATAAGAAGCTGCCGTGTAAATTATGTTGTCTGCATGTTGAAATGTATGTGTTTCTCTGCTTTATGTTTTGGGTTGTTTTTTTTTCGCTAGGTGCTAAAAATCCCAAACCCCATGCTAAAAATACAGCAGTAAAAATACATAGTCTTTTTTCCGCATACCTGTAAAGAATATATTGTTTAGGATTTAAAAATTACAAAAAATATAAATATCATTTCAAAGAGGAAATCTCTGCGACTTGAACCCAACAACCAAGCTCATGTAAAAATGACCAACACTTAAACATATACCTGTATATGAGGGTATAGCGGAGAATAACCGGCTACAGCTAACACTGGAAATCTGATGACAGTCCGTAAAATCAATTCCACACTAATTAAAGCTTGTGAGGTTTTCTCTACAATCTTAATAAGAAAACAACATTGCAAAGTAAAAAATTATTACGTCGGACATAATAAATATTTGCCTTTTGGAGTAAGGAATTCATTGTGCTCTACGCGATCGCTTCATTTAATAAAGTATATTTATAAAATGAAATGTTCTTTTATAAATGAATTTTCCCGTGTACATGTATACATAAAAGAAAGAAAGGCTCATTGTATAAGTTTTTGATTTCATTTATGAAGATACAAAACCATACGTGTCATATTGATAGTAATAATTGCAGTTTGTGATATTTTTTATATTCTCTCGATAAAAAGGATAACATTCAAATGAATATTTGAAGATTCGACGCGCTTCCACTCTTATATGACTGGCGTCACTAGATTGTCATATGTTACTTCTAATAAGTCAACTTGGTCTCATTTATAGGAAATTACAGAAAAAAAAGGTAATCTCAGTTTAAAGGAACATTTATCCAGGTTTCTTTCCCAGCAAATTATATTTTCTTATGGCGTATTGATATAATTGTGTCAGTTTTCCTCCACCGATTTTTATCAAATATACTTGAGCAAATAGGTCTTCTCATGCTGTGTTTGGTTACTTGCATCCGTATACCTTATCATCAAGAGGTTACAGGTAATTACTTAATTATTACACCACTGATAAGGCCAGTCATCGATAATCTAAGATTAATTATCATGTACCCTCGATTTTCATTAGTTTGTCGACGAATATCATCTGCATTAAAGACATCGCAACGCAGTGCCGCCGCGCGTTTGATATATCAAAGGAAACTGTGGGGTGCGCGGCGTGGCGCAAACTTCGACCTTTAGCTATCTATATTATCTATATTAATATACCTTTTACTATGTTTAGATTTTATTCCTTTCACAATCTACTACATGATAAGTTTTTGTTATAAACTTAATAAACACTGTACTATATCACTTTTGAATATTTCATTTTTCTGTGATGGTATGGGGGAATGGGGGGGACAAAACGTAAAAAAAAAATTACGGAATATTGCCGAGTTTGATTTAAAATTACAAATTAACAATACTTTCGTTTCTATAAGCTGGAAACCGGCTCCCTGCTGTTCACATAAGGAGCCGGTATGACCCAATGATACAATTGATATGATTGGGTATCATCCAATTAGTAAAAAGTTGTCAATCAGAACTGATTAATTAGCTTTAATCAACAATGTTTACTTATCTAAAGATATACGATTAAAAATGATATGAATCAATTCACACCTAAACGTCAAAGGGTAAGGAATTTCTTTATTCTTTAACTTTACTACAAGAAATGTTTGGATAGCCAATTAACAGTTAATTAACGAACAGTGTGGATAAGGAAAGAGGGATGATTTCAATCACATGATAATACCATATTTGTTAAAGTCTCGTATAATCTCACAAGTAAAAGATTTTACTTGCAAAATCGGTCATACCCGCCTTTATCTTCAGATAACAGCGGGGTACCAGCCTATCGTTTCTATCCCCAATATTTAAGCAACATTCAGGTAGAAAGAATAGATAAAGATAATAAAACAAGAAACGTAACATGATGCGAAACAATAAAAATAAAAAGGAGCTAGCAAAATGTTTTTAACTGCAGTCCAAGAAATAGCGTATTCAGGTCCGAATTCTATCCCAATATTTTTAAAACCGTCCCTATCTGATGATCACTAAATTAAAGTAACCTGAACTGATCAACTTCGATACAGGTATATGGTATGTGTTACATAGTATATATTTTAAGCACCCTTTGGGTAGATAGATAAAAATACATGTAATAAAGCAGTAAAAGTAACAATAAAAAAATGAAAAGAAGTTTGCAAAATGTCCAACTGCAGTCAAAGAAATAGCGTTTTGGGAATTTAAAAATTACAGGTTCGAATCAATTATTTTCAAATATTCTATATAGGTTATGTTACAAAATTTGCCAAAATTCACAGGACCGAAACGATTTTAACAGGCCAAAACCTGTCGGACTGGTGCTAATTTGTAGACTGCAACTGACACTTAAAACTACACTAAAAACAGGCTCTAAATACAAGAATGCTACACGTAGCCACATAGGATCGATGAACATTTAGGAGATGATAAAATGAACATGACTTGAATTGAAATGATTCACTTTTTATGGTTCATTTTTATGTTAGGCAAAATGAAAATAAAAAACAGTACCAGTACGGGTAAATGAGCAAAACAGTGGTACAATAATGTTTTATTGATGAGTTAGTTGGTGTTTACCTCCTCCTCTTTTTATATGTTTAATGATAGTGGCAAAGGGGACATTAGAAATATGTTTTCCAACACGAAACACGGGGCAAAAAATACAGACAAAACTAAAACGAAAACGTGAGAAATCGAGAAATCACACTGAATCACGAAAGCAGTCGAAAACGTTGCACGAAAATAAACATAAATTTATCATCCTTTCATTTTTGATAGGCAAAATAAAAAAAACAGTACGGGAACGGGCCGGGTAAATGAGCAATCAGTGAGTACATTATGATGTTTGAGTGAGTCAGTTAGTTGCACAATATGTATTATATATGGGCAATAGACATAAAGGACACAATATGGGTTATATATGGTCGATAGACAATAAGGAGATAATGTAAGAACATAAAATCAGGAGGTGTTGTGGTAAACAAAGGAACAATGAATGTTGAAGAAAACTTGAAATATGGAAATGGACGGAAACACTACTTGGTGACCAACCAAAAGAAAAATATTTAATTTATGTGCGTCTGTATTTATGTAAGCCCATTCTTATCAGCATTCAGGTTTTTCAGTTATAGACTTTAATTCCCAGGTCTATATCGATGGAAATGTTCAGGCAACTTTGCCCGCGAATTCGCAGGTGCTTTCTAGTGTATATTATATTTATGGATCAACCCACTCACTCCCATTAATGTAAAATTTAGCGTAAGTATTGGATAAAGAATCATTGGAGGATCATTTCATATGACTAAGAGAAAAGACCAAACAAGGAAGACACAACATAAAAATGTGCATGTAATTAAAAATGAAAATTATAAGGAATGTAAAAGCAGCATAGTTGTAATTTATTAATACGTGCATATTAATGAATGGAAGGGGGTTCAGTATAGGCTCAGCCATAAACTTCGTATACTAGTATATTGAATAAATTTGATTTGACTGCATATACTCCACTAGGAGGTTAAAATGATTATAGTTCGTACGGCCCAAAAAACCACGGATAATAAGTTAATTTGTGAACCGCTTTGAGACGACTAAACTGTTGTGAAAAACGGTATATAAGAACCTCAAATTATTATTATTATTATCATTATTATTATTATTAAATGTTTTCACATTTTTTTGGGGGGATGCTTCTTTGACATTTGGCGTTCATTTGTTTGTTTGTTTGTTTGTTACTTGTTTTATGAATTGTGTAGACCCATCAGGACACAGCACCCAAATCACAGACCCATGTATGTCCTGCAAAACGGGCCTATGTACGATCACAAACCAGAAGGAAAACGAACCAACTCACAAGACAGGCCAATGTACCCTCAACGCAACATATATAGACCAATGTACCAAGAAAGTGACGAAATCCTTCCCAAAAAATTCACACTATCTGGAACCCTTACCTATGGTGACTGACAATTAAGAACCCTTACCTGAAATGAGTTCATACTAGTTGGAACAATTACCTGTGTGGGATCTAGCCAATCCTTTACCCAGTTCCACATAAGCAACCCTTATCTTTGGAAAATACAATGCTGAATCTTAGTTGAACCCACATACACTGAGAGAGAAAGACGGAGATGGGGTGAGAAACAAAGTAACTGTAAAAGACAACTGGATAAGGGGAGAGGTTGGTAGGGGCAAAAAATTAAGCCTATGTGGAGCATGAAGCGTGGCACTCTCCTCACATTGGCCCTCTATGGTTTGCGTTCAGGTTTTCCACATTATGGCCTGACGACCCCGGTATTCATTATGACAGGGCTGCCCCATTCAACCAACTGGGGCGCACACCCCAGTCGCTTTATGCACTAAGCGGCCTGACCCGATGTCAGGTTTCAGAGCCTTTTTAAGTGGACTGTTACCTACAAGTTTAGCGCTGCTGTGGGCCTATTCGCCTTCCGGGTCCCGCACGGATCTTTGACGTTTATCATCTGTCTGAACAATGGGATAATAATATATCTGTGACCAGCGGCCGAATACACATACTCTGCCAACATCTATAACTAGCTGTATGTCTCTAACCAAGATTTTAAAACTACCATATTAGTAGCTTTCATTAAAACCTTGGTCACAGGCTGTTACAGGCTATCGTTAACACTTGCAAACTGGAGACAGTTAAAAAAATTACCCGTGCGTGACTATTCACAATAGAATATAGGACAAAAGGTAGAAATGGTAAGCATCAGTCTAAACCTAGTCTGTTGTCTACGGTTTTCTCATATTGTTCTCCTTTTCAAAATCATACACCGTTATTTTTTTGGACTGTCTTCAGTTTGCCAGCGGTAGATTATATATATAGCCGATAATATTCTCCTTGGATGACAAGCCTGCTATTACTCAATAAATTGATTACAACGTACACGTGAAGCGTTTTTTTAAAAATATTTTATTTTGAGGCTATCAATTTAATTCAACTGGTTAAACCTGCAGTGGTGGATCCTAAAAAGGGGTTGCAGGTAGTGGAACCGCCAAAAAATGTCTTATGCGTTTCCTTCAATTTGAAGAACAGGAACGAATGGGGGTTATCTTTTTATGTTGATATATAAAATGAATACTAATAAATCATTTATTATCACATTTTGACTTTAAATAGTAGATGGGACGGGTCAACATAAAGGGCGGGGGTTTCCAGGCCAGTTTTGAAAAAAATCTGCATAAGAATTACAAATTGTTTGGGGGGGGAGGGGAGGGGGTTCTGGGATCTTCCGTCGCAATTAAATCAAAACATTTATCTTGATAAAAGTTTACACAATGCAATGCAGCCGCGGATATATTGTGCAATGATCCATTTAATGAATATGCCGAGTCTAAATGTTCGGATGTGTATCTGTCTTACTATTAACGTCCTCATGTTTTAGGAGTTATTACTAGTATATAGCATGCTGCAGTTAGCTGCGTTAGTTGTGTATTCTGTCGCTTTTCTGTGGTAAACATTTTATAGACGAAACTTAGATTTAAAGGTGCCGGGTCCGAAGCAGTGACTGTCCCGCAACTGTTTTACCTACAACAATTTATATTTGATATTGAACTGTATATAAAAGATTTAAAATCATCATTTTTTAATGTTCTTGCATCCCAACATGTTCCTTGGTTTAACTGTTTACAGTTAGTTAATTAGTGTACCGGTAATTATAGAGTAACACACGACCACCACTGCCTGTCGCGTTTATGTTGGATACTCCTGTTTGTATATTCACAGAAGATAAAGACTAAGTGTAGTTATGGTATATAAGGTCATATAAACAACATCTATAGCATTTATATTAAAATACAAGCCGGTCTTTAACAGAAGAAGGTCACGAAATAAAATAAAACATAAAGTTTACGTTCTACAACTTTGATTTAAGTCAAACGATTTCATTAGCGCACATGCATTGACACGAAACAAGAACCGAGTTCAAAAATCAAGCAATATGATTTAAATTACTAATGATTGGAATCATTTACGTTCTAGTTGTTCAAAGACGCATGCATGCATTTAAAATAATTATCATTTACATTCGCAAAAAAAATATAAATATAATTTAACTCGCGTAAGATCGCGAGGATTTCATTAAATTAAATTTAAGCTGACATCACGCACGGCTCAACCCACTAAAGTAACAAGTAATGACCAAATTTAAAATGAAAGTATTCGAAGAATCTTATCAATATAAATGCCCGAAATCTGTAGACCTAACCTGAATAATTCAGTCGTTTTATTTCCCTCCCTGTAGTCGCTACTTGTTTTACAGAAGTATGCAAATACGGATATGGCTTGAATTATTCGAGTTGTCTTGATAGTGCAAAGGGATGTAACTCTTATTATCTTAATACATCTTAACACGGTCCAAACGAATCTAAATTCAATTAAATGTTATCGATCCGATAATTACTGAAGTAGTCTTGACAGATCTTAACACTAATTATCGTACGATAGTCTGAACAAACTGAATTTGTCTGAACGGATCTGAACCGACTGTAATGATGATTGATCTGAATATAAACTGAATATCTTAAATTATCTGAACGAGAATCGGAAAAGATTTGTTCAGTTAAAAAGTATCTTGTTTGGCCATTTCAGACTATTTATGGCTTACTAGTGGGGTTTATATGTTCTAGAAACTGGGAAACTTTGAAAAAAAAAGTCAGGAACATGCTACTAAAAACTAATTTCTCAGTTATGATATACTGTATAGAACTGTTACTTGGAGTGTTTGTGATTTAGTGTCTTGCCAATGACAAACAATCTCTGAAGGCAAGACATAGGTATTACTTTCGAACAGCAACATGAAATGAAAAGTATTTAAACTAGGCATTTGTTATTTTGTATACATACACTTGTGATTATACAACTGTTAACCTGACTATTTGACATTGACCCCATTTTCATGATACAGCAACTATGTGAACATATATGGATTTTAGGCCATTATTTTCTTTCTTAGACTTTTGTGGAAGATTATTTGAATGAAAAGTTCTATAGACATGAATTTGATATTTCATTAAATTGACAAAACTCTTATCATGCCATTTGATTCTGGCCCCATTCTCATGGTTAAGTGACTCTATAGACTTAGATGTTTGTTTTGCAGACCATAGACTTGCAAACATCGTACGACATTTGATCTACGATTGCTGATGGCAAGACAGATTTCTTGGTACTGACACATTCTCTGGAATTTCTGTTGGTGTTTCAAAGTTGATACCACCCCTGCCCAATATAAGTGAAGCAGTGGGAATAATGTGGTTTAGATCAACTTCCGTCAATTTCCATTCGAGATCAGATTCCTGTGCATAATCGTATTTTATTGGTCTTGTTCCTGTCCATGGACCGTTTGGCGAGTCTCATTTAGGGTATCTATGAGTGACATTCTCCTGGAAACAGAGGGAACTGTTGACCCTGACCTAAAACCTGGAAGGGCATCTTGGTGGTTCATCTCTCTCTTGGTGTCACAAGCAAAGTTGGTTGAACTATTCCCTATCGGTGTTGTATATAGTGTTTTCTTCATACATTTATGAAAATAGCCTGCGCCATAGTGATCTATAAGGAGTTTTGCACAGAATGATAAGAATGCATCCGCAATCAAGATGGCAGTCAAAATCTGATGTCACCATCAAGTCGTATATGGATGCCAGCATCCAGTTTAATTGCTACATGAACAAATTGTTAAGAATACTATGTCAGGGTCATTAAATTAGGATGCCAGCATCCAACTTGAATTTGGATGCCATGAGTTAGGTATAAAGTATGATTCAGCATATATGCAAAGTTTGTATGCTGAAACCAAAATGGTACATGTTTCCTGGAGTTCAGTAATTGTTTGGTTAAAAGGACAGAAAAAAATGTGATATGTCAGTTTCACCTCATCTCAGATGCCATCTAAAGATTTGTTCCCTTGAAAAGTTTGAACCGCCGACCATAGTGGGCCAACGTGTGTGGAGAGTGCCACGATTCATGCACGTAAAAGATCCAATTATGGACCACCTAGAAGTGCACCTAAATTTTCCGCCCCTTCCCACCTCTCCCCTTTTCCTGTGGTTCTTCAAAATTTACCGGTCCTTTGTGTACGACCCCATATTTCATTTATCATCATCATTTCATGTTCATTTTATCATCCTTTTCATGTTCATCGCCTGTAAATAACCTATATAGCGTTGTACGGGCGTAAAACACCAACTCACTCACATGAAAAGTTTGATTGTGTTCCAAAACAAACATAAACAATTTGATATGCATCTTTTCTGACAAAATGACATTTTTGTTTTCTTTTTGATTGATTTTGGGGGTTTAACTGGAAAAGAGATTCTTAAATTTTAATTGAGAACCCATTAATGCCTACTATTTCTAAATTGCCCTTTTTACACAGTTTTAAGATTGTTATGGAAACTAGTCATTGGTTTTTCAGCCAATCCTTGTTTGGTATTATTGTCATCAGTATTTACTCTTCTTGTGGTGGTTTTTGTGTTTTGTTGGACTTCTTTCACTTAACCATCTTCTGGATAAAGATAAGCTGCAACAATGTAGCTCGCTCCCTCGACATCTTTTGATTAGGCGTAATTACGATAACGTAACCCCCTCCCCCGCCCCTTTTGCTTTCTACGTTAGGGTAGAGCAATATAACACTACCACAAACGAAGAACTGAATAGCAATCAACAAAAGAAACTCAATACTGACTGAATACAGGTCATGCGGAAAGAATCTTGTGTGGTAAAACTCAAAGACTTAACGTTTTAAACATACTTTAATACACATTATTATAATAATTTAAACATAAATTATATTATCAAAACTTAAATGGTTGAAAGCACTATAATAATTATATACATTCGACCATAAACTGATTGGATTTAAAGATAATCAAAGAAACACGGTGTGTTAAACAAGTTTGAATTTATAAATCGGAAATTTCAATGACAACAAAATATTACGAAGTTGTTAAATTTAATGTTAAAAAGATATAAGAAATTTGTTAAAAAACATATTTAATTAGGTAAAACAAAGCACTGTTTCGTTTATATACATTCGAACAACAAATAAATTATCAAACAATGTCTCTCTAATCCAGTAGGTGAAGTAGGCTGTTTATACCAGTGGCTGATGTTTCTGGAACCATCTTCGGTACGCAAAAATATATTAAAGATAATGTCGTCAAATAAGAAATTGTCAATTTACAATATTAAAAATAAAACGTCATGTGCATTCGGTCAATATTGTTTATCTCTTAGTTTTAAAGCCTTTAAATGTGATTTTCTTAAACATGCTCATTTAAGGTAACGCAGATAAATACTTTTATATGGTTATTGTATATCAGAATGGTAATACAAATATTGTCTATATATCTACTTTAAACACAATACAGGATATTTTTTTATGTTTTAATTTATCAAACAATAAGGCTACAATCATCTTCTTTTTTTGTCTATTAAAAATGTATGTATGAAAAAATTTAACAACTCCAAAGAGTGAATAAGGCAATAATCATACATATCATTTTGTTTACTCTTTATAAAAGAATAAATCAATATAGTTCATATGTGTTGTATATCAGTTGGTTAAATATAAAATAGATAAAAAGTAATACATCCCATACCATCTTGGTTTCTTGTTCATCAGGGTTAGCATGTGTCTGTGCAGCCTTGTAAAAAAGACTGTATCATTATCATCTTTTATTTCTTGAATAGTTTTCAAGATATTGAGCTTAAAATGTGCAAATTTTGCAAAAAAAATGGAAAAAGGGCAATAACTCCTACATGGTAATTGGATTTTTCAGGGCTGGTAGATCTTGACGAGCTGATCACTTTTAACTTTGCCAGAATTTTGATATCTGTAACCGTTTTAAGTTGTTTGCAAAAATCTGTAATTTGACCCCTATGTTCTATTTTAAGCCATGGCGGCCATGTTTTTTTCCGAATCAAATATCCAAACGATAATTTGTTATGGGATGGGGTGGGAAACACAGGGACTGTAATATTAAAAACGAAAGAATATGGAACATGTGCCAAAAAGACACGATCCACATATTGAAATGATTTTAATAAATGTACAAAAGCAAAATTTCACTGCGTGTGAAGCGCTTTTCTGGATTAACCTTCATCAGACACGCTAGGAATAGAAAACTTGGAAAACCGGTAGAATTTTCGATTTGATTTTAAACAAAAATGCCTAAAAATATTACAACAATGAACAAACAGATAAATTTATCAATTTCTAAAGAAACAGCCAAACGTTGTTAAATTTTGGAAATATGTAAACTGTGTCTTTCCAACACATATTCCAGTACTCGAAAATATATAAGAGCATACAACTGAAGCACGGGGAAGCTTTCTACGACCTCCACATGGCACTAAAGTCAAGTAAATTTTGAGTGAGTGAGTGAGTTGGTGTTTTACGCCCGTGCAACGCTATATAGGTTATTTACAGGCGATGAACATGAAAAGGATGATAAAATGAACATGAAATGATGATGATGAATGAAATATGGGGATGGGGTGGGACACAAATTTTGAAGAAACACAGGAAAAGGGGAGAAGTGGGTAGGGGCGGAAAATTTAGCCTATGTGGTGCACTACTGGGCGGTCCACAAAGGGGTCTTTTACGTGCATGAAGCGTGGCATTCTCCACACACGTTGGCCCACTATGGTCGGTCAGGGTTTCCGTATTATAGACCTGACAACCCCCGCTGACGAGGGCTACCCTATTTAGCCACCTAGGGTACACACTTGGTCGCTCTGTGGGCTGAGCACTGACCCGACGTCAGAATCCCAAAACCCTTAGTCGCCTTTTACGACAAGCTAGGCTCTGCTGCGGGCCTATTCGCCACAAACAAAAAGTCTTAAATTTTAAATATATGTAATATAATTTAACAATTGAGTGTCATTCCTAGCATCACCTTTATTTACTTGCCAATTTTAGTCTAAACTTGCATTCCTTCAATGGAATTTGAAAAAAAGTTATGTTTGTCTTAAATAACAGAAAATGTTTGTTATAAAATACCGTTTATTTTCATACATTTAAGTATCCTATAATGAAACCTACCGATAAGTTTATTTAACAATTACCGAAAATGCCTAAAGTTTTTGGCCTATAGAATGAAAACTATTGCAGATAGAGAAAAGCTGTTGCTTGCTTACATGTTCAGCTCATTTAGCTCTACACAAGTCTCCATAGGGTCGAAGTTGTCAAATGACCCCTTATAGGGGTTACAGCCCCTTAAAGGCAAAAAATAGTGTTTTTGACCTGTGGAATGAAAACTATAGCAGATAGAGAAAAGTTATTGCTTGCTTAAATGTTCAGCTCACATAGCTCTACAAAAGTCTCTATAGGGTCAAAGTTGTCAGATGACCCCTTATAGGGGTTATGGCCCCTTAAAGGCAAAAATAGAGTTTTTGGCCTATGGAATGAAAACTATCGCAGATAAAGAAAAGTTGTTGCTTGCTTAAATGTTCAGCTCATTTAGCTCTACAAAAGTTTCCATAGGGTCAAAGCAGCAGATGGGTATTTATAGTCGCGACTAGGGGAAAGCCCCTCTGCGTCGACTATTACACTCGCTATGTGCCATGGGTCGACCAGCCCATGACACACCACGGCCAGTGTTAGCTGCTCCAGAGTATCCTTTGTTATCGCTGGAGCAGGGCCTGTCTTCCACCACGGGGAGGTACTGGTCGGAATTCTGGAAGACATAGGGTCAAAGTTGCCAGATGACCCCTTATAGTGGTTACGGCCCCATAAAGACAAAAAATAGTGTTTTTGGCCTAAAGAAAGAAAACTTTTGCAGATAGAGAAAAGATGTTGCTTGCTTAAATGTTCAGCTTAATTAGCTCTACAAAAGTCTTTTTAGGGTTGAAGTTGTCAGATGACCCCTTTATGGGGTTATGGCCCTTTAAAGGTGAAAAATAGTGTTTTTTGCTTTGGAATGAAAACTATTGCAGATAGAGAAAAGCTTTTTATTGCTTAAACATTCAGCTCATTTATCTATACAAAAGTCTTCAAAGGGTTGACATTAAGACCAGGTGAGCGATTCAGGCTCCTGGGAGCCTCTTGTTTATTTGTGGTCCGATTTTCAAAATCTTTTTTTCATTGGAATCCTTGTGAAAATCCCTGCCTGCATTTTTCCATCAGATTTGAAATATCTCTTACTGTTTTTGAGATATAAGGGGTCAAAGGGGCAAAAAACGCCATTTTTAAAAGTTGGTCAAGGCAAATGGTTTTACACAAGAAATTTAGCTGTAGTGGGCCAGCCAATTGTTATGAAGTTTAAATATGATGATTATATACACTGAAGGAAGCTTTTTATTGCATTTTGTGGTCCTAACCTTTTTTTAAAAAAGGGCCAAAAGGGGCTTAATCGTGTCAAAAATGTCAATGAATATAGAAATATTTTTTTTTCTATTAAATGTTATTGTAAAAATATATGTTTTAAAGTCCACCATAGGTTGCATGTGTAAAAAAGCTTTGTAAGTCCACCATGGGCTGCATGTGACCAAAGCAATAGACTATCCATATTGGGCCTCCAATGTACAGGGTTCAACTTGTTGCGGTTGTATCATGCTGCGCTCGGCGTAGCTTTTTATTTATTTGTGGTCCAATTTTCAAAATCTTTTTTCATTGGAATCATTGTGAAAATTCCTGCCTGTGTTTTTCAATCAGATTTGCAATATCTTTTACCGTTTTTGAGAAATTAGGGGTCAAAGGGGCCAAAAACGCCATTTGTTAAAGTTTGTCAAGGCAAATAGTTTTATACCAAAAATTAAGTTGTAGTGGACCTGCCAATTGTTATGAAGTTTAAATATGATGATTATATCCACTAAAGGAATGTTGATTTTGTATTTTGGGTTTGTGGCCCCTACCGTTATAGAAAAAAGGGCCAAAAAGCCCTAAAACGGGTGTATTGACAAAACTATTGTAGAATGTTTATTATTCATACGATTTTGAAAATTCTTTTTTTACCAAATTTATCATTTAATTCTTTTACCATTTTTTGAGGAATAAGGGGTCAAAGGGCCAACATTGTAAATTAATACATGTATAGAATTAAGGCTTTTTGTATAAGATGTTGATGTAAATATATTTGTCAAAAATGCACATCTAAGTCCACCACAGGATGCATGTGTCAAAAAGCTTTGTAAGTCCACCATGGGCTTCATGTGACCAAAGCAATGGACTATCCATATTGGGCCTCCAACGTACAGGGTTCAACTTGTTGCGGTCGTATCATACTGCGCTCGGCGTAGCTTTTTAGCTCACCTGACCCGAAGGGTCATGTGAGCTATTGTCATCACTTGGCGTCCGTCGTCCGTCCGTCGTCCGTAAACTTTTTAAAACGTTAACTCCTCTGACACCATAAGTCCAATTGCAACCAAACTTAGTATGTTTGTTCATTAGCATTCGGTGCTTAGAACTGATGTGGGGATTTTTGATTCGTCATAACATGGCCGCCATGGCTAAAAATAGAACATAGGGGTAAAATGCAGTTTTTTGCAAATAACTCAAAAACGGCTACAGATATCAAAATTCTGGCAGGGGAAAAGTGATCAGCACCTCAAGATCTACCTACCCTGAAATTTTGAAGAAAATCCAACGACCCATGTAGGAGTTATTGCCCTTTTTGTGGATTTTTTGCAAATTTTGCACCTGTTTAGCTCAATATCTTGAAAACTATACAAGATATTTGAGAAATTTAAATTGGATATTGTTAAGCACATCAAGATCTACAAAATATGTAATAGGGTCAACGTTGTAGGACCTTTCCTTTTAGGAGTTATTGCCCTTAGAATGTCAAAATTTAGCATTTTAACAGCATTTCCTCATTACATTGAAAACGTTAACTCCTCTGACACTTTAAGTCCAAATGGAACCAAACTTGGTATAGTTGTTCATTAGCATTAGGTGTATAGAACTGATGTGGGGATTTTTGATTGGTCTGAAACATGGCTGCTATGGCTAAAAATAGAACATAGGGGTAAAATGGCAGTTTTTTGCAAATAACTCTAAAACGGTGACAGATTTCGAAATTTTGATTGGGAACAAAAGTGATCAGCACCTCAAGATCTACCAGCTCTGAAATTTTGAAGAAAATCAAACAACCCATGTAGGAGTTAATGCCCTTTTTGTGGATTTTTTGCAAATTTTGCACCTGTTTAGCTCAATATCTTGAAAACTTTACAAGATATTTGAGAAATTTAAATTGCATATTGTTAAGGGCATCAAGATCTACAAAATTTGTAACAGGGTCAACGTTGTAGGACCTTTCCTTTGAGGCGTTATTGCCCTTGGAACGTCACAATTGAGCATTTTAACTGCATTTCATTACATTGAAAATGTTAACTCCTCTGACACTTTTAAGTCCAAATGGAACCAAACTCGGTATTATTGTTTATTATACCCCCCGCAAACAAAGTTTGGGGGGGTATATAGGAAACACCCTGTCTGTCTGTCCGTCTGTCTGTCTGTCCGTCCGTCCGTCCGTCCGTCCGTCTGTCCACATAACTCGTAAGCGCTTCTTCTCCTAAACCGCTGGGAGGATTTTCCTGAAACTTTAGATAAAGGAAGTACATCATATGAAGATGTGCATAAAGAATTTTCATTGCACTGGGACATCATTCAGGGGAGATAATAGGACTTAGACTTCTTAAAATACATTATTCAATGGGGGACCTCGTAAGCGCAACTCCTTCTAAACTGCTGGAAGGATTTTGATGAAACTTTACATGAAGAAAGTACATCATATGTAGATGTGCATGAAGAATTTTCATCACAATCAGACATCATTCAGTGGAGATAATTGGACTTAGACTTTTTAAATACATTATAATACATTATTCAATGGGAGACCTCATAAGCGCAACTCCTCCTAAACTGCTTGATGGATTTCGATGAAACTTTACATAAAAGAAGTACATCATATGTAGATGTGCATGAGGAATTTTCATTGCAATCAAACATCATTCAGGGGAGATAACTGGACTTAAGACTTTTAAAATACATTATTCAATGGGAGACCTTGTAAGCGCAACTCCTCCTAAACTGCTTGATGGATTTTGATGAAACTTTACATGAAAGAAGTGCATCATCTGTAGATGTGCATGAAGAATTTGTATTGCTCTCGGTTATTATTGAGGGGAGATAACTGGACTTGAGATTATTTTTTTACAATACAGAGTCCAATATGAAGCGGGGGGTATCCTTTTGTGAGCTCGCTCACAGTATTACTTGTTAATATTAGGTGTATAGAACTGTCGTGGGGATTTTTGATTGGTTGTAAAACATGGCCGCTGTGGCTAAAAATAGAACATTAGGTTAAACTGCATTTTTTTACAAATAACTCAAAAAGGGTGACAGATTTTTAGATTTTGTTTGAGAACAAAAGTGATCAGCACCTTTAGATCCACCATATTGTCAGATGACCCTCTTAATAATCTGATGACCCTTTCAACGTTAAATAGATTTTGCCTTATAACCTTTACTTCAGGCACATATGTCAGGTGAGCGATTCAGGCTCCTGGGAGCCTCTTGTTTATTTTTGATCAATTAATTTGTTATCTAATACGTTACAAATTCATTATATTATTTTCTTTGAAAAATATATTATTTTCTTGTATGAAAAGAAAAAAATAAATGATTTTCAAGAATATAAAGTATTTTTGCAACTTAATAGACATGTTGACACCTTAAACATTTCCTGATGTTTCTGAAGCTTGTTCAAGGACGATCCTTTCATTACCAATACACATCCAAATTGGAATGTTTAAATCGGTTATTGTTAGAAAGGTAAGATGTACTTTAACATGTCATCCATGGGTTATTATTAACACCAGTGGGTGGAAGTGGAGGACAGCAGTCTAATCATAATGTGCATGTTCCTATTATCATCCTCTTGTTAAAAATCGTGCTTTCATTTTGTTAGAATCTTCAATTTGCATTTACTGGTTTTTGTTGAGAAATTCATGTGATGAATATCTCAAGTATTTAAAGTGGTTCACCCCCAGAAAAAGTCTTTGCAAAACTAAAATTTGCGACGTGTCTTTCATTTCGATGCTGGATGAGACCATGTGTTGCACTTGTCTCTTTGTTATTAAAAGTACTAAATTTAATGCATTTTCATCAAATAACAATGTTAAAAAAATCAATTATTTTTTTTTGTAATTAAAAGGAAGGAAGATGTTTTTCCGTTGAAGCCCCAGTCGTCTGTCCCTCGGGTAGAAGATGTTTTCTCCATGCAAGCTACGATGTATGACTGTCTGTCTCTCTGTGAGATATTTTTAGAAGGTATTCTCTAGCGATGATGTGTTCTGCACGGAAACACCGACCAACTGTTTCTGTTTTCAACCCCTGAAATTTGGAACCTTGTGTAGAAAGTTACGAAATTATGAAAAAATTGATATTATACTAACATTTTAAACGATACATTACAGCGTCATGCTTTTATGCATTGAGTTTTATCAAGAATATTGTCCAAACATGAAGTAGGTGTATTGAGTTGCTACATACATGCACAATAGGGTACATGTATCTGTGGCGGATCCAGATATTTTCAAACGGGGGGTGGGGGATGGCCCGAGGTTCGCCGGTCCTAGATCCGCCTGCAAGTGTGTATTGTATAAACTGATGAAAATTACGAAATTATGAAAATTGATATAATACTAGCATTTTTAAACACAGATAAGACAAAACGATACATTTTAACAGAGTCATGCTTTTATGCATTGAGCTATATCACCAATATTTTTCAAACAGGAAGTAGATGTATTGAGTTGCTACTTATATGCATAATAGGGTACATGTATATGTGGCGGATCCAGAAATTTTCAAATGGGGGGTGGGGGGCCCGTAGTGAGTGAGTGAGTGAGTTGGTGTTTTACGCCCGTGCAACGCTATATAGGTTATTTACAGGCGATGAACATGAAGAGGATGATAAAATGAACATGAAATGATGAAGATAAATGAAATATGGGGATGAGGTGGGAAACAAAGGAACGGTAAATTTTGAAGAACCACAGGAAAAGGGGAGAGGTGGGTAGGGGCGGAAAATTTAGCCTATGTGGTGCACTACTTGGTGGTCCACAAAGGGGTCTTTCACGTGCATGAAGCGTGGCACTCTCCACACACGTTGGCCCACTATGGTCGGCGGTCAGGGTTTCCGTATTATAGACCTGACAACCCCCGCGGACGAGGGCCACCCTATTCAGCCACCTAGGGTACACACTTGGTCGCTCTGTGGGCTGAGCACTGATCCGACGTCAGAATCCCAAGACCCTTAGTCGCCTCATACGACAAGCTAGGCTCTGCTGCGGGCCTATTCGCCACCCGGGCCCCGCACGGGACGGGGGCCCTGTACGTCGGTCCGGTGTCTGCAACATGTGCGAAGTATATAGCTCAGAAAAATAAGTAGACCAAATAATAATAGTGTGGCCGTAAGTTTAAGGTATTTAATTCCGTCCGTCTGTTACACGTAAAGTGACTATCTGTAACGGATGAATATACTAAATTGTAATGACAACATTTGTATTTAAAATGATTCAAGTCGTGTAGTTTTAATCTACTGATAAAAGTTTTTTTGGTTTATACAAATAATGTGTTTGTATACATGTTATAAACTTTCATTTCTTTTAAAAAAATCGTGTTTTCCGTTTGAAATGATTAAAGTGATGATTTTTATACGACCGCAATTTTTTTGCGATCGTATTATGTTATGGCGATGTCGTTGTCGTTGGCGTTGTCGTCGTCGTTTGTAGACACTTTGGTTTCCGTGCGATAACTTGAGTTGCAGTTAACCAATTCTTATAAAATTTTGATATGATGTTTATAACCACTAAAGGAAGGTTGGTATTGCATTTTGGGGTTTCTGGCCCCTACCGTTTTAGAAAAAAGGGCCAAAAGGTGCTAAAACGGGTGTATTGACAAAACGTCTGTAGAATGTTTTATTTTCATCCGATTTTGATCATTCTTTTTTAATTGTATTCCTCAATAAATTCTGTCAACAAAATGTAACAACACCTTTGATGTATCTTGTACCGTTACAGTCCCGTGCGGGGCCCGGGTGGCGAATAGGCCCGCAGCAGAGCCTAGCTTGTCGTAAGAGGCGACTAAGGGTCTTGGGATTCTGACGTCGGGTCAGTGCTCAGCCCACAGAGCGACCAAGTGTGTACCCTAGGTGGCTGAATAGGGTAGCCCTCGTCCGCGGGGGTTGTCAGGTCTATAATACGGAAACCCTGACCGCCGACCATAGTGGGCCAACGTGTGTGGAGAGTGCCACGCTTCATGCACGTAAAAGATCCCTTTGTGGACCGCCCAGTAGTGCACCACATAGGCTAAATTTTCCGCCCCTACCTACCTATCCCCTTTTTCCTGTGGTTCTTCAAAATTTACCGGTCCTTTGTTTCCCCATCCTCGGACACCCAGGTGTTCTTCACTCGCTTACTCATTCATCACCCCTGGGACATAACACATAAAATGCCTCGTTTTTGAAAGTCTTGTATCGAGCCTTCTGATTGGTCGCATTACATTTTTCTAAAGCGATTTCAACAGGTTTCTTCATATAAATTTTATGAAGTTCAAGATCAGATCCTGAACGCAAAACGAACAAAAATACACCAAATGTCCCAGGGGTGATGAAGGAGTAAGCGAGTGAAGAACCCCTGGGTTTCCGAGGATGTTGTTTCCCACCCCATCTCCATATTTCATTTATCATCATCATTTCATGTTCATTTTATCATCCTTTTCATGTTCATCGCCTGTAAATAACCTATATAGCGTTGCACGGGCGTAAAACACCAACTCACTCACTCACTGTACCGTTACATTGCTATAAGGGGTCAAAAAGGGGCCACGCCAAAAAAAATCGACTTTTTTATTTATTGTCCGATTTTCAAAATCTTTTTTTCATTGGAATCCTTGTAAAATTCCCTGCCTGCATTTTTCATTCAGATTTGCAATATCTCATAC
This sequence comes from Arcuatula senhousia, assembly GCA_963971305.1. Classification (NCBI taxonomy): domain Eukaryota; kingdom Metazoa; phylum Mollusca; class Bivalvia; order Mytilida; family Mytilidae; genus Arcuatula; species Arcuatula senhousia. The sequence goes on along the minus strand of OZ020314.1, from coordinate 30,498,473 downwards.
CGTTTTCGAGAAATAAGGGGTCAAAGGGGCCAACAACGCCATTTATAAAAGTTTGTCCAGGCAAATAGTTTTTTACCATTATTAAGTTGTATTGGGCCAGCCAAATGTTATGAAGTTTAAATATGATGATTGTATCCACAAAAGGAATGTTGGTTTTGTATCTGGGGTTTGTGTCCCCTACTGTTTTAGAAAAAAAGGGCCAAAGGGGCTAAAACGGGTGTATTGACAAAACTGTTGTAGAATGTTCATTATTCATTCAATTTTGAAAATTCTTTTTTTGTTGAAGTGCTCATAAAATTCTGTCAACAAAATGTAACAATGATTTTGACATGTATTTCACCATTACATTGCTACAGGGGGCTAAAGACAGACCACGCCCATAAAATCAACTTTTTTATTTTGGGTCCGATTTTCAAAATCTTTTTTTTCATTGGAATCCTTGTGAAAATTCCTTGCTGTGTTTATTAATCAGATTTGCAATATCTCTTATCGTTTTCGAGAAATTAGGGGTCAAAGGGGCCAAAAACACCAATTTTAAAAAGTTGTCAAGGCAAATAGTTTTATACTTAAAATTAAGTTGTAGTTATTACATGTATATAAATAAGGCTTTTTGTATTAGATGTTGATGTAAATATATATGTGTGAAAAATGCATTTTTAAGTCCACCACAGGATGCATGTGTCAAAAAGCTTTGTAAGTCCACCATTAGTTCATGTGACCAAAGCAATGGACTATCCATATTAGGCCTCCAATGTACAGAGTTAAACTTGTTGCGGTCGTATCATGCTGCGCTCGGCGTAGCTTTATATTCAGGGTTGTAATCTGTTTCAAGTACAGGTGTGGCTAATTACATGTAGCCTGCTACCCAGACATGTAGTAGATAATATACAAGTCGATCACAATAAACATCCTGTCAGATACTACATGTGTGTGGTCATACTCAGCGGGATAACCATGGGGGCCTTTAAAGATCTACAATTTGTTCAGTCTTAATCCGCGGCTTCATAAATAAATAGATCGGGCTTTGTGCACTGAAGTCGTATCTATATCTAAACACATAAGGATGGATTATTGAATTTTGGGATTGGCTTGGTTTTTTTTTTATTTTGATCGGACAAAATATCTATCGTTTAAAGGTGTGGAGATTAAATATTATTTAATTATGAGCAATTGTAATTTTACTCGTGTGCAATAATGAAACCTTAGGTTCAGACGGAAAACTAAAATCGGATGACAGTGAAGGTGGCGGAACCAAAGCGTATAAGACGGTTATTGTTACACATGTGTAGTATTTTTACAAACAAAAGTGAAGAACCAAGGAATAGTACATGTATGTGTTCTTTCCATAGAATAAAAACCTTAATGCAGTGTAAACCTATGTTTTCGTTATTTTAACAAAAATTAGCCTGACATTTTATTTTTAACAGCCACGAAAACGTAGACATAGGGTTTGGTTTTGTCTTTCTTTACCGGATTTGACACACTGAATTGACTGTTGGCATCGCGACGGGTGTGCTATATCAAGCAGAAACTGCTTACTCTTCCGGAGCACCTGAGTTCACTCTCGGTTCGACTGGAGTTCGCGTTGTTGACTGATATTCAGTGGTTTTTGTGTTTCCATGTTTTGTGTGTTTTCTGTTTTTTGTCCCGTTCTTGTTGGTGTTTACTGGTTTCGTTTCTTCCCTTTCGGACTTTTGACATTCGGATACCCCATTGGTACCTCTGCTTCTTGTCTAAATTGTTTTTATTTTTTATATTCCGATATTGGTGTATGACTTAAGTTAGTATAGGGTCCGGTATCGCAAACTACGGATTTAAGCACATCTGATCATATATCTACAGAACCTACTGTTTACCGACTCATGTACCAAATGGCCTCGTTGATGGCTGCTGGCAGTTGTCCATGATTGTGGTTTTTCTAAATTCCACATCTCATTATTTCTATTAATCTCCAAGCAAATTAAAAAAAACAACAACAACAAAAAAAATAAAGCATTTCTATTTTTTTCTATTTGCATCGCTCAAACTCAAAACAAATTTTGATGAACCGCAGGATAAAAAAGAAATCTCCATCCCTATAAAAATTAAAATGACACTCCCTATAAATAAGACTTACCAGACACATTTTAAGTTGAAACAGTTGTAAAATGACTTACTTAACTTTTATAAAGTTTGGATGTTTCTTAAATTACTGATCAAACACAAAATAGTTGCATTAGGTGTACAATGACTGTCCCAACTTTAAGAAAGTTTTAAAAGTTGTAAAAGGACTAACCCAACGCAATATAAGTTTAATCAGTTGTTAGGCGTTTGACCCAACGCGTATTAAGTTGGAGCAATTGTGAAAGGACTGTACCAACGCAACCTCAGTTGAATCAGTTGTGAAGTGTTTGACCCAACGCATAATAGGTTGGAACAACTGTAAAAGGACTGAACCAACTTAAATTAAGTTGAATTAGTTGTTAAACGATTGACACAACTAAAAAAACGTTGGGTCAGTCATTGTTTAAAAGAAGCAAATAAAATATGTTTGATGCAGTCGACTGAAACTGCTGTCCCAACTCTGACAAATGCAAACAGTCTTTTTGACAGTACTTTACGGCTAGTATTTTAAATTATCAGTTGCATAACGCCTGACTATGGTACAGACAGTCGTTTATTTTGCCAGTAGTGTTTATTGTCACTTTTCAGTATGTCTTGCACCGGAAGATGATTATTGAAGTTTTAATATTAATTAAGTTCAATACAGTGACTAATTGTCTTCGCTATGTTCAAATGACATGATGAAACAAGATTGTTATGAAACTCAGTGGGTCTTAGATAATCATATAAAATGTGCTTTTAAGAATATGCAAAAAACGTATATATGTTGCTTGTTTAACTAGTGTGGTTTTCCAATACTCTCATTGTCTAAAATATACCCGTGCGGGTTCCAGGTGGCGAATAGGCCCACAGCAGCGCTAAGTCCACTAAAGAGCGCTCAGAAACCTGACATCGGGTCAGGCTGCTTTGTCCATAAAGCGACTGGGATTTGTGTTTCAGGTTAGATGAATGGGGCAGCCCTGACATCGAGAGATGCGGGGTCGTCAGGCGATTATGCGGAAAACCTGACCGCAAACCATAGTGGTGCACCGTATTGGTAAAAATGTCACGTTCCTCGCACGTTAAAGAACCCTGCTGCAAGTTTCGGTAAGATCAGGACCCGTAGGATCCCCATGCAGGAGGCTAAATTTCCGTTCCCTACCCTTCACTCCCTTTTCCAGTGGCAGTCAAAACTGTCCTACCCGATTGGCCTATGTCCCCTTATATCATCATCATTTCATGTTCATTGTATCACCAATTTCATATTCATTGTATCACCATTTTCATGTTCATCATCATTTCATGTTCATTGTATCACCACTTTCATGTTCATCTCCCGGGTATAGCCGAAATCGTGCTGCTTGGGAGTAAAGCAACAACTAACTAACTAAATCTAAAATATTTATAATGTTTATATTTTGCAGCTTGTTCAATGTGTTGGGACCGTTTCAGATATTTTGTCAAATGCCGCTACATGATAGACTAAAAGACCAAGGTTATAAGAAAATAGGTCCGTACTGTCTTAACAAATTTTCATTCAATATCAGCCACTGGAGGAAAAAAATGGTTAGTTATTGTTTTGATTAGGATCCCCCCCCGAAAAAAATGACATTAGTGATAACTCAATTCAAATCTGGTTTGAGAGCAACCATTTGATTTTTATTGGGGGCTATGGATATTTCTTTGTCATGCCTTTTTACTTTCGGAAAAAGCTGAGCTTTGATTCTTTCGCCCTTGCGCGCACTAATTAATTTTTCTAAAAGCAATTATAAAATTTTCAGCCAAAACTGCCATCCTCCCTTTAATAAGTCAAAGCACTGTCCTGCCTTTTTTATTTCAGGATGTTTGCCATCCTGCTTTTTTTTATCAAATTTCACCACAGCCCCCCCTAAAAACAAAAGATAGGTCCCTTCTTATAGATTCGCCTCAGGGCAATACCTAAACAGTCCAAGAACAAAATAAATTTTGATCAGTTGAAAATTACAAAAAAATACATAATAGTAACTAAGTTATAATTAGGGCCCCCGCAACTTTGTTGCGGACGCCCTATAGTAATCAGTCCATCCGTCCGTGTGTCCGTCCGTGCGTCCGTCCGTAACAAATTCAGTTTTCCGGACTTTTTTTCTAAATGCTTATAGATAATGAACTGATTTTTGGTATGTGAGTTTACCTTGATGAGTTACAGATCAAGTTCGAGTTATGTGCCGGTCCACAAATTTTTATGGGAGTTATGGCCCTTTGAACTTAGAAAATTCACTAAAATTTCAGTTTTCCGCACTTTTTTTCTAAACACTTATAGATAATGAATTGATTTTTGGTATGTGAGTTAACCTTGATGGGTTACAGATCAAGTTTGAGTTTCGTGCCGGTCCACAAATTTTTATGGGAGTTATGGCCCTTTGAACTTTGAAAATTCATTAAAATATCAGTTTTCCGCACTTTTTTTCTAAACGCTTATAGATAATGAACTGATTCTTGGTATGTGAGTTTACCTTGATGAGTTACAGATCAAGTTTGAGTTTCGTGCTGGTCCACAATTTTTTATGGGAGTTATGGCCCTTTGAAATTTGAAAATTCAATAAATTTTTTATGGTAGCTATTGCACTTTGAAGTTAGAAAATCCATTGCAATTTTATTTTCTACACTTTTTTATTGTTCCTTGTAGATAATAAACTGATCAAGTTTAGGTATTCATTTGTTTGACAAATTGTTACCAGTGACTGAAATATGAGGCCGGTAGCGGGGCCCTTGGAGATGGCTATCATCTCCCTGGTATCTAGTTTTTATTGCAAGCAAGTCAAACGAAAGTCTCCTACCGTCCCCCAATTTAACATAGTATTAAAATTTTTTAAATTTATGGTGTCCAACATAGCCAATTTAAACCAACTGAAAAGATATACATACGTCAGCGGAAATGGTCGACTAAAGAGAGCTCCTGCAAAAGTGTCTTTTTCTCATTATCCAACTTATGGACATGTAACTTCTGCGTTATAGACGTATCTTAGTAACTAAACTATCTGAATATTATAAAATTTCTGCGGACAAGACAATCACTAGTGAGAGTTTAAAGTTTGAACAATCAGCCAATTTTTGTTTACAATATTTCAAGATGGCGACGTCCATGACAAAAGATGTTTTGAACGTTAACGATGAAACTCACAAAGAAAATCAAGTTGAAAGCACCAAACGTAAACAACCCTTTAGCCCTGATGACCTCCCTGCTTCACAAATGCAACAGTGTCGCCTCACAAAACCACGCAGACTAAGTTACTCTGCTGATAACCTAGACCAAACTGGCACTGATGATAAGGTTGGAACCATTTCTCCAAAAAGATCTACTGAAACCTTTAATATAACTGAGCTTGTATGTGCTGTGTTACAGAATGATAAGTTCCTTGACAAACTGACCCCTAAAATAACAGAAGAATTATGGTCAAAGTTTGAAGAGAAATTTGACAAGATGTTTAATGATCATATTAAACCTATGCAGGAAAAAATTAAAAAACAAGATGAACTTCTTCACACTCAAAATGTAATTATACAAAAGCAAGTAAAGGTTGTAAATGAGCTGGAGCACAAGCTTACTGATCAGAATCAAATAAACCAGAATTTAAAAGAGTCTAACAAAGGGTTACAAGAACAACTTACTGACTTAGACAACAGGCTCGACGAGCAAGACAATACTCGAGAAGAACCTCGTTGAGATTCCACAACATTCCATGTCCTGACGCAAAAAACATAAGAAAAATGGACACAGATAGCATTGTGTTAGATATATGCAACCAAAATCTTGGCGTTCCAATAACACTTAATGAGTTAGGTCGAACACATCCCATTGGAAAAGTGAAAAATGGTAAAGTCCAAGTAATTGCAAGATTCAATTCCTACAGAAGTAGAAACGCTGTCTTCTCTGCAAAGAAAAAGATGAAAGGAAACCCACATAGTATCTTCATTACTGAAAATCTGACATATAGGCGACAGCAAATCATGAATGAACTTAACTTTCTTAGGTACAAAAAGAAAATCGATTCTTGTTGGACCTATGATGGGAGACTCTTTGCAATGGGGAAAGACTCTGACAGAATCATTCCAATTTATGATTTTGATGACATCCATGCACTGATGTATGAAACTGGCCAAGAGTATCCAGAGAATTGAATCATAATATTTGTCAATAAACTTTTCTCTGTTATCATGAATGAATGTGTTTACCTTTAAGTAATGTGACATGTGCGATTCTATTTATAGTCAATATTTGTTTACTCAATATCAACAACTTACCTGAGTCGTTTCTCTGTTTCAATTAAATCCAAACACTACTTAAAGTATTCCAATGTATAAGGATTTGTTTAATGTCATATTTATCTTACATGTCACATTTGTCTGTTTGTTTATTCACTTATTATTTGTTTTCTATTGTTTAATAACATGGAGTCATGGTCATCACACGCGATTTATTAATCCACACAAGCAAACTTGTCTTGGTTGTGATACATACGCTTTAATTAATACAATTTTCTTTCCAAGTCCTTATTATAAATAAAAAGTTTATGAAAACATTTCATGTTATAAACAATCAATTAATTGTAAAACACTATAAATCCAACATTTTCAACACTATAAATCCAACACACGGTGTTTTTCCCGTCTGACCTAGTTATTTAAATGACCCCAGTTAAAAGTACACCTTGATAAATGAGAATTGACACTCATTGCATTGAATGTGATAACCATGTTCCTTGTGTTTTGTATTTGTCTTTTCTACATTGTGTTTGTTTTGATGTTTTTCTTTTATGATATCTTTTGTGATCAACATTTTGTAATCTCTAACGAATTAACTGCTGCAAAATCCTTTTGCCATTTTCTGTCTTTTTTTCTATCTGATCCCATTGTTTGACAATGGGTAATGATATAGTTGGACACAGGATGGCAATAGGGTTATTCTACCTAAAACTAAGACCCGTTATACGAAAACTTAAAATGTATATACCAAATTTAGCCCTGTATCTAATATTGATTCTCTTATTAACTGCACAGAAGGCTGCACTGTATCTTATTTCAATTTCTACTAAAAGTATAATGTGTATATGTGAACCATTCTCTCAAAACATATCGTTTACCCTTCTTCTTTTGCAATTATTAGTCATGAGCAATGATATTGAAACAAATCCAGGACCAGACTCAAACAATGGCGAAGTTTCCATATTTCATTGGAATGCAAGAAGTGTGCGAAACAAAATAAATTATTTAGAAACTATTTGTGATGGTTCGTCGGTCGTATGTATAACTGAAACTCATTTAGACGAAAATGTCAAAAATGACGATTTGGTTATACCCGGCTTTAGTCTCCCAATTCGTAAAGATCGTGACTGCTTTGGTGGCGGTATTCTAGTTTATGTCTCCGAAGACCTGCATGTAACGCGCAGACAAGACCTAGAAATGGGTAACACTGAAACGATATGGGTAGAAATCTCGTTAAATAACTATCGACTCCTAATTTGTGCGGTGTATAGACCTCCGGCTTCTGTTAATCCGTTTTGGGAGTGTTTTCATGCATCAATAGAAAGGGCACTTGATATAACAAATCGAGTAATTGTCACAGGTGATCTTAATGTTAACTTACTTGTTGAGGTTGACCATCGACTAAATGTATTGATGAGAAATTTTAATCTTCAAAATTGTATTACCGAACCAACTCGATTCAATAATTTACTCGATCCCATTTTACACTCGGATGAATGTGAAATATGTGTTTCACTGGTATTAAAAGTTGATCGAACTATGAGTGATCACGATGCTACTAGTGTAACTGTAAAGGTCCCTTTCAATTTAGAAAAGAATTATAAGCGTGAAGTATGGCTTTATAAGCATGCGGATTTTAATCAGCTTAACCTTGAAATATCTCAATTTGATTGGGAGTCTTTTCTACGAGACGAAAGAGATGTAAATGCGATGACGGAGAAATTTACAAATGAGTTTCTTTCATTAGCTAAACAATTTATTCCAACAAAAAACGTTACGATAAGACCAAATGATAAACCTTGGTTCAATTCAGATATACGAAAAGAAATGAGAATTCGGGATAGACTACATAAAATAATGAAAAGAAAATGTACTGCGTTGGCTGTCGAAAAATTTAAAGCGCAGAGAAACAAAGTAAATAACATGATAAAATACGCACGAGAACAATTCTTTCTTAACGCAAACGACTTACTTGACGACAGTAAGAAGAACAACCCCAAATCTTACTGGAAGCTAGTAAAATTCCTAAGTAATGGTAGCAAATCGTGCTCTATTCCACCTCTTATTGAAAATATAACTGGAAACCTTGTAATATCTGATAAAGATAAAAGTAATGTCCTGAATTGTTTTTTCACCTCTATATCTGACATTGAAAATGCAGACAAAAATGTCCCTGAATTTGAAGCGCGTACTGACCAAGAACTAGACATTGATTTAATAACATCAGACGAAATTAAAGATGTTCTACAATGTCTAACTCTCGGTAAAGCAGTAGGTGAAGATCGTATGAGCCATCATTTGTTGAAATTTACAGCTGCTAGCGTATGCAAACCTTTACAAATTATTTTTAACTACTCACTTTTGCACGGAAAATTCCCTGATATACGGAAATCAGCAATTGTTATCCCCCTATTCAAAAAAGGTGATAAATCGGACCCAACAAATTATAGACCAATTAGTTTGCTAAGTTGCGTTGGAAAGGTTTTTGAGAGAGTGATTTATAAATACATATATAACTTTTTATTGGATAATTCGTTATTATATAAATACCAATCTGGATTCATGCAAAAACATTCAACTGTTCACCAACTTCTCGAAATATATCATAATATCTGTATTGCCTTAGAAAATCGAAAGATTGTTTGTTCAGTCTTTTGTGACATTTCAAAGGCCTTTGATCGGGTTTGGCACAAAGGACTCCTTAAAAAATTGAAATCATACGGAATCTCTGGAAGATTACTACTTTGGCTTAATGACTATCTTAGTAACAGAGAGCAGAAAGTAATTATTGGAAATTCTAAATCAGATCTGAGTGAAATAAAAGGAGGTGTTCCTCAAGGATCTGTTCTGGGTCCACTTTTATTTCTGATCTATATAAACGACATTTCTGATACTACCGAAAGTATGGCACGCCTTTTCGCTGATGATACTTCCCTTTTATGTTCATCAAACAGTATAAATGAAACAGAAGCTATCCTAAATTCTGATCTATATAAAATTCAACTCTGGTCTGAAAAATGGCTGGTTAATTTCAATCCAAGCAAAACAGAGTGCGTTGTATTCTCAACTCAAAGAGCAAATGATCTAAATATAACTTTTAACAACGAGAGTATAAAAAATGTTGAGAATCATAAGCACTTAGGTGTCACATTTTCTTCTTACTGTAAATGGACTATTCATATACAAAATATAATAGACAGCGCTTCAAAACGATTAGCTGTTCTTCGAAAATTTAAATTTAGCTTGAGTAGACAAAATCTTGAAAAGATTTATTTTACCTTTATCCTTCCAATTTTAGAATATTCCTGTGAGCTTTGGGATGGATGTTCAGTTCAAGATAGAAACAAATTAGAATATATACATAACGAAGCTGCAAGAATCATAACCGGTCTTCCAAAGTTTGCAAATATTGAATCCTTATACTTTGAAACTGGTTGGGAAACTCTCCAATCTCGAAGAGAAAGAAAAAAGCTTAATTTATTCCATAAGATAAAACACAACAACTGTCCTACATATCTGATTGATTGCTTGTCACCTTTCCGTAGAGATAACGTTAGAAATTTACGAAACCAAAACGAATTTCAAATACCCCGACAACGGCTACAGTTATACAGCAACTCTTTCTTCCCGTCAACTATTCAAAGCTGGAATCATCTTCAAGAACCACTGAGAAACACTGTATCATATGATCTTTTTAAGAAAATGTTACTCGAAGAAAAGAATTTATTTAAACCTCCATCTTACTTTTTTGCCGGCAACCGATTACTAAATATACTACACACTAGACTTAGACATAGATCAAGTAATTTAAATGCAGACCTGTTTAGAGTTAATTTGACTAATGATTCGAGTTGTCGATGTGGACACATCTTAGAAGATTCTATTCATTTCTTTCTAGAATGTCCCCTATATATTGGTCATCGTGCAGAATTGATAAGAAAATTAAATTTTATAGATACTATCGACATTGAAATTTTGCTTTTTGGTAGCGAAATACTTAACGAAGAAAGCAACTTAAAAATTTTTTCAGCAGTGCAGCAGTATATTAAACAGACGAAGAGATTTACTTAATTTGATCACATACTCCCCCCTTTTCCCTCTTTTCTTTTCCGTTTTCTTTTCTTCTTTATCTTTTTCTCCATTTATTTCAAAGTTTTATAATACATTGTATTTGACTGTCTTCTCTCTTTACATGATTTTGTATATTCATAAAATAGCTGACGTATGTAAATACTAAAAATATGTTTATTGTAATATATGGAAAGGATAATGTAAGTTGTGATAACTTTTATCCGATCCAGTGTTGTAATTTTACGACAATAAATATGTTTAAATTAATTAACCAACTTCTCAAAAATATTGCAAGATTAAGTTTAAAGATGTTATTTTTCAACGCGGACCTCGCCGAAAACACCACATAAATAAGTGTGGATGCCGGGCATTTCGGACCAATATTCACGCACATAACCCCCCCCTTTTTTTTGCTCATTGAATAACCTATAAAGCAAGTAGGAAAAGGGAAGGACATATTTCTTCACGTTTGGAGTCAGGACGGACGGTTTCGCTGCAGGAAGAACAAAAACTAATTACCAAAAGGAATCACGAGTAACGAACGGACCACATAGTAGAGCAATCGTGTTTTTTACCCAACGATTTCAAATTGTTGCAAGATCTCAGAGAACTATCTCAAGAAGTATGTGACATGCTTGGTTTGAAATTTACTATGCCTCGAAGATATGTCTGCCTGTATATGATACTACCCTTGACACTTTACGGCTGTTGGCTTGCTAATGATACATTTTCTAGCATTTCATTTCTTTAATCGTATAGCAAAGTATTTACCAATTTTTCATTGCTTGCACCATCACTTATTGTATTCTAGCCTTTTAAAAAACTGACATTTTTCTGTAGTTTAAGTTTCATTTTATGGGAGTAAAGTAATAAATCCTGTGTTTGTTTCAGTTGTTTCAATTCACTTTAAACCTAGATGTTTTCTTGTTTTACACCCATGGGAGTGGGACGGGCAACATAGGGAACAGCAAAATAAAGTCCAAAAGAAAATGGGAGAGGTGGATAGGGGCTGAAAATTTAGCCTATGTGGTGCACTACTTGGCGGTCCACAAATGGGGTCTATTACGTGCTCAAAGCGTGGGTTTCTCCACACACGTTGGCCCACTTTGGCCAGCGGTCCGGGTTTCCGTATTATAGACCTGAAAATCCCCGCGGACGAGGACCACCCTATTCAGCCACCTAGGGTACACGCCTTGGTCGCTCCGTGGGCTGAGCACTGACTCCGATGTCAGAATTCCAAGACACATCGGCGCCTCTCGGCGCAAAGCTCTGCCGAGGGCCTCCACCCGGGCCCACACACGGGACCATGCCGATTTAAATGGAACACCCCTGAAATTAATGTTGCAGATGCTTTTTTTTAATTTCCTACTTCCAGAACTACATCTGAAATTGACTAGTTTTGTAAAGAACTGAATGATGTGTGTAAGCTGATGATAGAAATAAAAAGGCTCATGTGAATTGCAGACTTTGTTTTGTGACATGGGAATAACACGTTCCAAAGAAAAGTTTTTGACCAAAGGAAGTAGTGGATCTTTTCACACCGAGTTAAGTAGAAAGGACCGTAAAAGACTCAATTGGCAATGAAAAACAAATGCTTTATGAGAAGATATGGAGTGAATGTTGGTGTTTTACGCCCGTGCAACGCTATATAGGTTATTTACAGGTGATGGACATGAAAAGGATGCTAAATTTAACATGAAATAATGATGCTAATAAATAATATAAATAATAAGTTTATTTGCATAAAGACCATAGTAGGCCAGGCAATACATATAATAATACAACATTAACATATACACATAGAAGTACATACAAATATAAAGAAGACATAAGGCACGGACCATTTGATTTTCTGGGGGGGGCCTGGGATTTTACCTTGAGCCGGGAAATTTTTTTCGCCCGCTTTGCGGGCCAGATTATTTTTTCACACACATACTAAGCAAGGAAATTTTGTTGGCAAGATTTTTTTTTTCAATTGGCAAGATTGAAACCAGATTATTTTTTTCAACCTAGGTGCTGGCCAGATTTTTTTTTTTACAAAAATCAGGGCCGGGAATTTTTTTTCAAAAAAATCCCAGGCCCCCCCCCCAGAAAATCAAATGGTCCGTGCCTAATATCGGAATTTTCACAGAAAATGTTAAATATGATATGCATGCACTTGAACAGTCTAGACTCTAATGATTGCTTTATAATGTCAATAATGATGGACAAAACATCCATATAAGAGTTTAGAATAAGTACAAGTTTATTAAAAGAGTCAAGTTGGTTAAAGTTTGTATATTTATTAGATATTTTGTTTAAAAAAAAACTATTACGTATACTGTTATTTATTTGACAAAAAACGATGTTGGGAGTTGGTGGGTTGTCGACTTAGAATACGTCTATGAGATAATGATAGTGTTGATATATGGAAGAACAGATTGTTGTGGTAAAGTCATCCTCGGAAATCCAGGGTTTCTTCTCTCGCTTACTCATTCATCACCCCTGGGACATTTGGTATGAAATTCGTTTTCAGTTCAGTCCCGTGCGGGGCCCGGGTGGCGAATAGGCCCGCAGCAGAGCCTAGCTTGTCGTAAGAGGCGACTAAGGGTCTTGGGATTCTGACGTCGGGTCAGTGCTCAGCCCACAGAGCGACTAAGTGTGTACCCTAGGTGGCTGAATAGGGTGGCCCTCGTCCGCGGGGGTTGTCAGGTCTATAATACGGAAACCCTGACCGCCGACCATAGTGGGCCAACGTGTGTGGAGAGTGCCACGCTTCATGCACGTAAAAGACCCCTTTGTGGACCGCCAAGTAGTGCACCACATAGGCTAAATTTTCCGCCCCTACCCACCTCTCCCCTTTTCCTGTGGTTCTTCAAAATTTACCGGTCCTTTGTTTCCCACCCCATCCCCATATTTCATTTATCATCATCATTTCATGTTCATTTTATCACCCTTTTCATGTTCATCGCCTGTAAATAACCTATATAGCGTTGCACGGGCGTAAAACACCAACTCACTCACTCACTCACGTTTTCAGTTCAGGATCTGATCTTGAACTTGATATTATTTGTATATAGAATCATGTTTAAATCGCATTAGATAAATCTAAAGCGACCAATCAGAAAGCTCGATACAAAACTATCGAAAACGAAGTTTTTTGTGCGTTGTGTCCCAGGGGTGATGAATGAGTAAGCGAGAGAAGAAGCCCTGGGTTTCCGAGGATGGCGATGAATACACTAAAATATAAAATAGAATTGCAAAGCTTACTTTTGATCCAACTTTGTCAATTTATTTTCATTTGTGAAAGAAGCAAAGAAGTATATTTCAGGTATTCAAATATCGTACCAGTTCTCCGTTACGACAAAGATATAAAAGACAGCTTCAAAACAACGAAAAGTTAAAATCATGTCAAAATACAACTCTAGCATTATGAAAATGTCTCTTTTATATGTTAAGCCTTTATGTGAGATTTTTACCTGTACGTGTATATTTCAGTGGTTATCATTATTAGAGTAAAGAGTTGAGGTTAGCGCCGCTGGTTGAGTTTAAATTCCCCGATGTTAGCCATCTTTGGCATTAGCATTTTTTTAGAGCCCATAAAAGCTATAAATTATCCGTAAAATTTCTTTATTGGTAAAACCCTAAGGTTATGCTTACCTAGACATAGGTTGATATCGTCATAATATGGTTTTCTTGTTCGGTATTGGTAGTTTTGGTCTTAGTTTTCGATGCTCTTCATAATCAGGATATAACGTTTGGCTTTTTCAATAATTTGGATATCCTTATGAGTCTCGAGTAGACGAAACGCAAGTCAGGCGTAACATTTTTTTTTGTCTGGAACTTTGAGTGACTGTTTCAAGCCGTTGCAACACTTTTGAGTGAGTGATTTGGTGTTTTACCCCGTTGCATCACTATAAAATTATTTAAAGGAAGGGTGAAAAAATTAACATGAAAGGATGATGATAAATGAAATATTGGAGAAAATTTTGAAGACCACAGGAAAATTTAGCCTATTTGGTGCACTACATTGCGATCCACAAGGTGACTTTTAACTTGTCCTCCTACACACGTTGGCCCACTTTGGTTTGCGGTTAGGTTTTCAGCACTATAGCCTGACGACCCCTGTATTCATTATGACAGGCCTGCCCCTATTCAACCACCTGGGGCACACATCCCAGGCGCTTTATGGACTAAGCGGCCTGACCTGATGTCAGGTTTCTGGGCGCTCTTTAGTGGATTTCACTGACAAGCTTAGCGCTGCGGATGTCTCGAACTTTGAAGTAATTTGTATATTTGAATTGATTGCATTTTTTATTATGACTTTAATATGATTAAAGACATAGAACCTATCATTTTGGCAATTTTTAAACAAACAAAAATGTGTTATTTTTTTACAGATGCAGGATAGTTCATCAGACGATGAATTGGGGGCACTGTTCTCAAGAGTTTCAAATAAGGCCATGAAATCTGGTTTTATAGTCCCTGTACCATAAACAAAAAAAAAGACCATGTTACAGTCATTTAGGCTGCTTAGTCCGTTTTGTTTTTTTAATTTGTTTGTTTGTTAATCATTTTTTTTGTGTGTGATTGTATATATTGTTTTCTCTTTGTCTGTTTTATTTTGATGTTTTTGTTCATTTTATTTCATTTATTGGGGTGTATATAATAAATGTATGTTTATCCTCTTTCATTTATTTGTTTCGCTTCAGTATTTGTGGATAAGTTACACAGTGTGCCTCGATATTGGTGATTTGGCTCAACTATCGAGACTTGCTTCGAAACTTAACCAAGAATGAAAAAAGAAAGATTTGAAAATCCGAGCACAGCATGATACATCCTCGGAAACCCAGAGTTTCTTCTCTCGTTTACTCATTCATCACCCCTGGGACATTTGGTATGAAATTCTTCGTTTTGAGTTCAGGATCTGATCTTGAACTTAATATTATTATACGACCGCAACAAATTTGCGGACGTATTATGGTATGATGCTGTCGTTGTCGTCGTCGTCGTCGTTGTCGTCGGTGTCTGTTAACTTTTTAGTGTTTCCACAATAACTTTAGTTCCAGTTATCCGATTGCTATGAAACTTTACAATGATGTTCCTTACCATAAAAGGATGAATGGGATTGATTTTGGGGGTCCCCCCATTTTTCGTTTAGAAATTAGGGGCCAAAAAAGGGCCAAAAATACTACTTTTTTGTTTGCTTCCACAATAACTTTAGTTCTAGTTATCCAATTGCTATGAAATTTGATAGTGATGTTCCTTACCATACAAGGATGAATGGGATTGATTTTGGGGGTCCCCCCTTTTTTTGTTTCGAAATTAGGGGCCCAAAAGGGGAATAAAATTCAAATATTTTACTTGTTTCCACCATTACTTTGATCCTAGTTGGCCTATTGCTGTGAAATTTGTCAAGAATGTTTCTTACAATAAAAGAATGAACCTGATGAATTTTTGCCCCCCCTTTTTCTCCGTTGTGTAATTAGGGGCCAAAATTAAAAATCTTTTTTATTTGTGGTACGATTTTGAAATTTTTTGCATGTTTGTTCTTGTCAAAAAGCGGATACAAAATTAAGAATTAATTTTTGCGACCCCCCCTTTTTCCCCCTATTACGTAATTAGGGGCCAAATGGGGCCCAAATCGAAACTTTTTTATTTGTGGTCTGATTTTGAATTTTTTTTTGCAAGTTTATTTTTGTCAAGTAGCGAATCCAAATTTGAGAATTTATTTTTGCGACCCCCACCCCTTTTTCACCTGTTACGTAATAAGGGGCCAAAAGGGGCCGAAATTGAAACTTTTTTATTTCTGGTCCGATTTTGAAATTTTTTTTGCATGTTTGTTCTTGTCAAATAGCGAATACAAAATTAAGAATTTATTTTTGCAACCCCCCCTTTTTCCCCCTATTACGTAATTAGGGGCCAAATGGGGCTTTTTTATTTGTGGTCCGATTTTGAAATTTTTTTTTGCAAATTTATTCTTGTCAGGTGGCGATTCTAAATTTAAGAATACATTTTTTGGGCT
Organism: Arcuatula senhousia; assembly: GCA_963971305.1. NCBI lineage: Eukaryota > Metazoa > Mollusca > Bivalvia > Mytilida > Mytilidae > Arcuatula > Arcuatula senhousia. The sequence goes on along the minus strand of OZ020314.1, from coordinate 30,482,074 downwards.
GTAATCATAATTTAAAAAAAAATTCTGGTTCGATTTTTAATTTTTTCCCCAAACATTATTCTTTTAAAGAGTAGAATACAACATTCAAAATTTATATTTTTACCCCCTGGGTCGAAAGTCCATCAGAGAAGCATGTGTCAAAAACCTTTGTCAGTCCACCATGGGCTGCATGTGTCCAGAACAATAGACTATCCATATTAGGCCTAAAACGTACAGGGTTCAACATGTTGCGGTCGTATAATGCTGCGCTCGGCAAAGCTTTTTATTTGTATATAGAATCGTGTTTAAACCGCCCTCACTTACATTCTGATGAAATTTGCTAGGGCACAATTGGTGGGGCACTTGGGCACCAGCGGTAGGGCCCTCAATATGATGCAACATGACCTACTAGTTTAAATCTCAGCTACAATTCTGATGCAATACTTAAAATCACAGTTGTAGTACATATTTTAAGTCATAATAATATTTATTCAATAAATATCAACATTACAATGGTAAATATACATAAAAGTACATATTTTAAAATTAAGAATACAGATCACAAAGAGTAATATTAAACCACAAGTTGATATTTATTAGGATAGCCCATGAAAGCTCGAAAGCTTATTTCCAATGGGGTCCATTTTGTGAAATATACTAAGGTTTAATAAAGCAATGCTTGTCTTACAAAAGAAGCATAATTATAACATGATATACTAATGTAAAACTAGATTATAAAACAAAAACTACTGACTATATCGAAACCTATTAGTTTGACTAATTTCAGGTATATATATATCAATAAAATATAAAATCTGAATGAGATATGGAACTCTCTATTAAAAAGTCCTTTACTTTAGTTTTAAATAATTTATGATTTTTTATAGCCTTAACATCATTTGGCAATGCGTTCCAATTTTTGATTCCATTGTAATAAAAAGTTTCCTTTTGTTGACCAATAACAGCAGGAACCCAGAAGTTATACTCGCTATGTCTTGTATTATATATATGGCAATCTCTAAGTTTAGTAAAACTCTGTTTCATATAACTAGGACTTACATTATAATATATCTTATGTACATGATTCAATCTTAGTTGTTTAACTCTATTATCAATATTAACATAATCAATGCTCTGCAAAACATTATGATCGACTCTGTATCTATATCCCTCACCTTTTATAAATCTTACACATTTGTTTTGTAATATTTGTAACTTATCTTTATACATTTTGTTTACACCAGCATACCAAGCAGAGCAAGCATAATCAAGATGACATTGAATTAATGCTGTGACTAATGTCTTTCTTGATGCTTCTGACAAGCAGTTTGCTTGTCTGTATAGAAACTTCAATCTTGAGTTTACTTTATGAATAATATTGGTAATAATCCTTTCTCCCGAAAGAGAATTATCAATACATAGACCTAAATATTTCACACAATTTTGTGACAAAATTGTATGATTGTTACAGGTAACATTAAAGTTACTAATTTTAGATAATTATACCCCCCCGCAAACAAAGTTTGGGGGGGTATATAGGAATCACCCTGTCTGTCTGTCCGTCTGTCTGTCTGTCCGTCTGTCCGTCTGTCCGTCCGTCCGTCTGTCCACATACCTCGTAAGCGCAACTCCTCCTAAACCCCTTGATGGATTTTGATGAAACTTTACACAAAGGATGTACACCATATGGAGATGTGCATGAAGAATTTTGGTTGCTATCAGATATCATTCAAGGGAGATAATTGGACTTAGACTTTTTTAAACATGTTGTTCAATGGGAGACCTCGTAAGCGCAACTCCTCCTAAACCGCTTCATGGATTTTGATGAAACTTTACACAAATAATGTACACCATATGGAGATGTGCATGAAGAATTTTGGTTGCTGTCCGATATCATTCAAGGGAGATAATTGGACTTAGACTTTTTAAACTTGGTGTTCAATGGGAGACCTCGTAAGCGCAACTCCTCCTAAACCGCTTGATGGATTTTGATGGCATTTTACATGAAGGATGTACACTATATGGAAATGTGCATGAAGAATTTTGGTTGCTGTTGGATATCATTCAAGGGAGATAATTGGACTTAGACTTTTTAAACTTGGTGTTCAATGGGAGACCTTGTAAGCGCAACTCCTCCTAAACCGCTTGATGGATTTTGATGAAACTTTACACAAATAATGTACACCATATGGAGATGTGCATGAAGAATTTTGGTTGCTGTCGGATATCATTCAAGGGAGATAATCGGACTTAGACTTTTTAAACTTGGTATTCAATGGGAGACCTCGTAAGCGCAACTCCTCCTAAACCGCTTGATGGATTTTGATGGCATTTTACATGAAGGATGTACAATATATGGAGATGTGCATGAAGAATTTTGGTTGCTGTCGGATATCATTCAAGGGAGATAATTGGACTTAGAATTGTTAAAGCGGGGGGTATCCTCCGTGAGCTCGCTCACAGTATTCCTTGTTTTCGTTTTGACCCAAACAGAATTGCTTCTGTTTTCCCTAGGTGGAGTGATAATTTATTGACAATTAACCACTTACTACAAGATTCAAGTTCTTTGCCTAGTTTTTGAGATATAACCTCTGGGTTTTTGTGTGAAAAAAGAATAGCACTGTCATCTGCATATAACAGAATTATACAATCTGAGCTTATACTAATAGACATGTCATTTACATAACATAAAAGTAAAAGTGGGCCTAAAATGCTACCTTGTGGAACGCCACATGTTATATTTAAAAAATCAGACTCAGTTCCATTCACATTAACTTTTTGTCGTCTATTACAAAGATAAGATTCAAACCATATGATGTTTTTAACGCCCATAGTTTTAAGTTTTTGACATAAAATAAAGTGATCAACGGTATCGAATGCTTTTTGAAGGTCAAGCATTATCATTCCTGTATAAAGACCTTTAGATGACTGATCTTTGATATGATCAAACAGATGTATCAAACATGTATCCGTTGAATATGAAGATCTAAAACCAGATTGGTGTTTGTAAAGTAAATTCTGTTTCACAAGATATTTCTCAAATTGAGAGTAAACAGCTCTTTCTAATATTTTTGAAACAACTACTAAAATGCATCCTCGGAAACCCAGGGTTTCTTCTCTCGTTTACTCATTCATCACACGAGTAGGCGAGAGAAGAACCCCTGGGTTTCCGAGGATGACTAAAATGATAACTGGGCGATAATTGCCAACGTCCACCCTGATATTCTTTTTATAAATAGGACATACTCTTGCAGATTTCATTTCCTCAGGTACAATACAAGATTAAATAGACAAATTTATAATATAAGTGATAGGTTTTGATAGAATAGCTGATCCATCTTTTAAAAATCTTGAAGGTATACCATCTAATCCTGTACTTTTATTAGGATTTAGCTGTTGTAATTGCTTAAATACATAATCTTCATCTACAGTTTTAAGTTCAAAAGCTAAACTATTAGAATAAACAATGTTATAAAAATCTTTAAAAAGTTTGTCACTGTAATCATACAATCTAGAGGCATCAGGATAACATGAAAATAAACCTGATGAAATTGTGAGACTGGCATAACAACTGCAAAGTACATGATAACAACATAAACTCCCAGATGAAAACAAAAAGGGGGGGACTATTAATAGACAATTTTCATCACACAGCCCCCTTCTTAGCATTAAACGTCCACTGTTTCTTAAATCACACCCGTAATAATAAAAATTTGAGCTACCCGCATTTATCAAAATACTGGACGGTATCAAAATTTATCACAAAATATTAGACAACAATTCTAAACAACTACTTAAATTAGCACCTTAAAAACACATGAACTAACTGTTCAAGAATGATGATAAAACTAATATTTTACCTCTAAGTTTGTAAAATAAAAAAAAAACTAATGTTATCACAGCTTATAAAAATATTTTGGACTGCAGATAAGTATTTTACCAAGAATTATGTGCAATATATCAATGAAATACACAAAAACAATTATCAAGAAAGTTATTGAGCGCCAGGAAACTGGGCTCACAAAATAAGTTAATTTATGTCATTCAAGATATATAATACAAATACTAGGTGCCAGAATTGGACCTACACCATAATGATAAAATAAAAATACATAATCAGTGTACTCGTCATCACTATCAACAATAACCACTCCCGGTCAGGGTTTCACTTCTGGTTCATCTTCAAATTCGGACACTCGGATATTCGACTTCTTCGTTGACCCCATCTCAAATGTTCATGCATCTCTCCTACCATATGATTAAGAAATGCTTTCCAGTCAAACTGATTGGCATGGTGATGTTGACTGAGGACAAAATGTTGTTCACGATTGATTTCGACTGTCCCATCTGGCAACACTTTCCTCCTTGTCAGAAGAGACTGGTAAATAATCTCTAAGTCTTCTTTAATCTGCACACTAGATTTGTCCCTACTTTCGACACAAGGTTCCTCAGCTCGAGCCCCTTCAGTGTCTACTTCGTCGAATGGTTCTACTTTTATACTATCCCCGTCCATGGACACTAATTGTTTATCTTTAAACTAACCCTTACCCATATTTATATGTTTTCATGCTAACCCTAACCCTAATTTTATGTCTTTTCTCTAACCTTAACCCTAATTTATGTTTTCATGCTAATCCTGACCCGTATTGTATGTCTTTTCACTAACGCTAACCTAATTTAAAAAAAAAAACAAACCCTAATGCTAGTCTTGTCCATAATCCTAATTTTATGTTTTCATTTCTAACCTAATTGTATGTCTTTATCCCAGCCCTATCCCAAATATATGTTTTCATGCTTACCCAAATGAGAACCCTAACCCTAACTAACACTTTGAACCAAAATACTGACTGACATTACCATGCACAGTTCGACCTAATACGACTGATAAGAACTGTACTTTTTTTACCACAACTTGTCTGTAAAATGCTGATTTAATTGATGCAACATCTTCAATAATTAGCAATTTTTGTATTTTTACTGTTTTAATAATGTCATATTCTTTCGATCACAGAGTGTCGATTATATTTGCGCATGCTTTCCTAATGTACAAGTGCTTCTCGAAAAAAATTAGGAAAATTTGAAGTTTTGAAGTTTTTTTTAGGCAATTTCAAGCAAGCAGTTGCATCGAAAATAAACCACAATTTCTCCAATCGTCAAACAAGGTTTGATAATTATTTCTATATAATATCTCGCGTTTTAATAACATTTAAAACAAAACAAACAAAAAAACTTACATATCTCAAGTGTCTTCACTGTCCTGATGGGCCGTCCAATCGAAAAGGAAGCGCGCGTGTTATCACGTTTCCATCCGTTATGCATCATTCTCAAGGTTAATGTATGGTCGAAAAAATGTTTGGTCTGTTGTCTCAATTGTTTTCATAACATGCACTTCGTTTTTACCAGTGATGGGTCGACTGTGGTTTTAATACCACACAGGAATTAAGCCACCGTCCTGTTATATCTTTTATGAAACATTGTCTATATTAGTATAAAATTTTAATGATTTTCTCTTTTATATGAAATTACACGTTTGGACCAGAAAACTGTAAAATAGTTATCAACAGCAAACATGTCCTCTTTTGCTATGAATGGGCCAACAATTAACAAGCCAACTGAAAGCTGTTGGGTCCTTGTTTGGTCAATGCCTGAATACCAACTGTTACTTTGTAGGTGGTGGGCCAACATTGCCCCAATGATATGAATACCAACGATCAGTATCGTTGTCCATCGACTTGGTGCCAATTCCAACGTATTACCAACGGTGGCAACCATTCGCCAACGATGGCCAAACTAGCCATTGCCATCCAGGTAGTCTACGATCGGTTTTGTCTAGAAAACTTTGTTAGTAGTCTGCTTCATATGAATGTAGAAACAAATCAGCAAAAAGGTGCAGAATTAGTGCCTATTGGAATCCTATTGTTGGCTGGAAAAACACATCCACCAAACTGAACAAATATGTTGTCGATAAGAAAATTGAGCGTGTAAAATATGTCAATCTAGCATTACTTCTCATTCCTGAAGCTGAAAATCAGAATCTTAATCACGAACAATCGGGCATCGTGTGCCATGTTAACTTAAAATTACCAAGAAGAGTAAAAAAAAAATAATAAAAACAATAAAATTATGGTGTTTTATCTTTGTAATAAATACGACAACTAATTGGGTCTCATGAATAAAAAATATGACCACGCCCGTGCAACGCTATAAAGGTTATTTAAAGCGATGGACATTAAGAGGGTGATAAAATGAACATGAAATGATGATGACAAATAAACAAGAGGCTCCCAGGAGTCTGAATTGCTCACCTGGTTTTGATGTCGACTCTATAAAAACTTTTCAAGAGCTAAATGAGCTGAGCATTTAAGGGAGTAACAGCTTTTCTCTATCTACTATAGTTTCATTCTGTAGTCAAAGGCACAAATCATGATTTTTATTTTATTTTAGGGGCCATATCCCCTTATCAGGGGTCATCTGACAACTTCGACCCTTTGAAAACTTTTGTAGCGCTAAATGAGCTCAACATTTAAGCAAGCAACAGCTTTTCTCTATCTGCTATAGTTTTCATTCTATAGGCCAAAAACATGAAAGAACATTATTTTAGGGATCGAAACCCCTATGAGGGGACATCTGACACCTTCGACCCTATGGAGACTTTTGTAGAGCTAAATAAGCTGAACATTTAAGCAAGCAACAGCTTCTCTCTGTCTTCTATAGTTTTCATTCCATACGCCAAAAATATGAAAAAAATGTTATTTTAGGGGCTGTAACTCATACAAGGGGTCATTTGACAACTTCGACCATATGGAAACTTTTGTAGGGCTAAATAAGCTGAACATTTAAGCAAGCAACAACTTTTCTCTATCTGTCATAGTTTTCATTCTATCAGCCAAAAACAGGAAAAAATGCTATTTTTCACCTTTAAGGGGCTGTAACTCCTATAAGGGCTATGTCTGGTCCAGGACATCCAGGTTTCCGAGGATGTATTAAATCCATAGATGTGCGATTTGGAAAATATTTAATTTGGTTCAATTATTTAAGGTGTATGCCAAGAAAAAGACAAAAGCCAGAAAAAAAGACGCCGCAAGTTGAAGAAAGAAAGGTATTTATTTTAGCTAATTTACTTGTAGTATTCCATAGGAGCCTTTAATGGGACCCTTTCCTAGTAAAATTATTACCAATTCATGTAGAGTTCTAAACATTTTCAACTAAGGCCACACCGAATTATCAACTTATGAAATGTTTTATGCAGACTCCATTTATAGGGACCCATAGGTTGTAAACGGTTTTGGAGTTTCCAGAACATCTTCCTGTCCAGATGACTTTATACATGTAGCTTTTTCAACATGCGTTGACCTAGAATCTGTTATTTTTTTTATTATGCCCCCGTGACATGTCGGGGGGTATTAAGTTTTACTCATGTCCGTCGGTCCGTACGAATTTCCGTCAAGCTTTTCCCAGAAACCGTAAATGGGAATGACTTGAAACTTTGTAGGATGGTTGAGTATGACAAGCCATACATCCTAAGTGAATTTTAGACCTGTCGGCCATCTACTTCCTGTTTGGCCCTGGATTGATACCTAAATCGACATGAAAATTTCCGTCAAGCTTTTCTCAGAGACCGTACATGGGAATGATTCGAAACTTGGTAGGATGGTTCAGTATGATAAACTATGCGTCTTAAGCGACTTTCAGACCTGTCGGAATTAAACTTTTTTTTTTAGGCCAGCAGGGGCATCCGTGTCCCATGGACACATTCTCTCTTTATTTATTTGTTTCTTTTTTTAAAATGATGATTAAAGAAGAGAGGACAAGTTTTTAATTAAAAAAAAAATATTTTGAAATAAGATTTTATGAAAGCGAGCATTTTAAAATTGAGATTTATTTTATCCCTTTTTTTGTTAGATACTGGAATCAGCGCCATGGATTACAGGACCATGATGAACAGCTTCAGCATGAAGACAAAAAAGAAGAGCAGTTACAAAGTAGAAGTGAGACTGGAGGTTCCTGTAAAGAGCTCAAGAGAGAAAAGATCCTGAATAATTCATGTCACAAATTGAAAGATATGATGGTAGATCCATTATTTTCTCAGATGGTCACATTCCAAAAGACAAAAAGATATGGATTGTACTTGAGCCAAAAATATCAGAAATTATTATCATGATTATATGTTGATTTTCTTTTTTGTAAACCATCACCTCTGTTATTAAGTCTCCCAAACGAAGTTTGGAGACTTATTGTTTTTGTTGCGTTTCTTATTATTATTATTCTTCTTCTTCTTCTTCTTTCTCGCGCCGCCAACTTGTTCCGGGGCCCTTTTGTACTTTATACTTGACCGATTTAGTTCAAATTTGGCACAGTGGTAGAACCCTATAAGATGTGGGTCCTCCCTGAAATTCAAGTATGGGGACCCCCCAGGGGCTGTGCCACGCCCCCCAAATACCCCCAAAAATGATATTTTTTAATATGTCGAAAATAGTTCAAATAACTAATTTACAACCATACATATTATTAATCCTTATGTTAAGACGAATCATTTGGTACCATAGGGGGGGTCCCAGGGGGTCCTGCCCCGCCCCCTCAAATTACAAAATCCTTAATATCTTTAAAATTATTGAGATCCCCACCCTATAACCATATATATTATTATTCCTTATGATAAGACGAATCATTTGGTACCATAGGGGGGTCCCAGGGGGTCATGCCCCACCCCCCTCAAATTACTTAATCCTTAATATCTTGAAAATCATTGAGATCCCCACCCTATAACCATATATATTATTACTCCTTATGATTAGACGAATCATTTGGTACCATAGGGGTGGTCCAATGGGGTCATGCCCCGCCCCCTCAAATTACAAAATCCTTAATATCTTGAAAATTATTGAGATCCCCGCCCTATAACCATATATATTATTATTCCTTATGATAAGACGAATTATTTGGTAACATAGGGGGGTCGCAGGGGGGTCATGCCCCGCCCCCCTGAAATTACAAAATCCTTAATATCTTGAAAATCATTGACATCCCAACCCTATAACCATATATATTATTACTCTTTATGATTAGACAAATCATTTGGTGCCATAGGGGGGTCCCATGGGGTCATGCCCCGCCCCCCTCAAATTACAAAATCCTTAATATCTTGAGAATCATTGAGATCCCCACCCTATAACCATATATATTATTTCTTCTTATGATAAGACAAATTATTTGTTGCCATAGAGGGGTACCAGGGGGTCATGCCCCACCCCCTCAAATTACAAAATCCTTAATATCTTTAAAGCCATTGAGATCCCCACACTGTACCATACCATATATTTTATTACTACTTATTTTAAGAGAAAGCATTTGTAACCATAGGGGCATCCTCGGAAACCCAGGGTTTCTTCTCTCGCTTACTCATTCATCACCCCTGGGACATTTGGTATGAAATTCTTCGTCTTCAGTTCAGGATCTGATCTTGAACTTGATATTATTTGTATATAGAATCATGTTTAAATCGCATTAGATAAATCTAAAGCGACCAATCAGAAAGCTCGATACAAAACTATCGAAAACGAATTTTTTTGTGCGTTGTGTCCCAGGGGTGATGAATGAGTAAGCGAGAGAAGAAGCCCTGGGTTTCCGAGGATGCCATAGGGGAGTCTGAGATTTTTACATGGGAGTCAATTGGGAAACTTCGTTTGGGAGACTTAGTAACAGTTTCTCTGTTACACTTATTACTTGTTTTTTTTAAACTTTGAAAATCTTTTGATTTTTTTTAAATGTGATATGTTTTTTTTTAATATATGAAAGTCATCAAAATATCTTGAACAAACATTCACACATCTCTGACAATGAGTGAAGCAGGCACTTGTATCTGACGAGAAACCTGTACACTTATTATTATGTCAGGAAATGTTAATGTTATGTTGTCATTTCAAAGCAGGCATTTAAATTGTTTTATTTAGCCAGTTATTTTTATTATTTTTATTTTTTGATAACTGTAGTTGTACCTTGACAATAAGTGAAGCAGGCACCTTCGCCTAGAAGGAAACCTGTACATTTGATATCTAGTCAGGAAGTGAGCTACAATTTTGAAAGCAGAATAAATCAAAAAGTTATTGGTGTTCTTGATACCAGACAAATTTTATAGACTATTCAAAAATTCACATTTATATATAGAATTTCATTTTGATATCATACATATTTAGCAATGGCAGATGCCATAAAATGTCCAAGACGGGCTTGTCCAAAGTGCTTAGTTGTTTTTTTCAGATCGTCATGCTAGGCGACATTTACTTGAGTGTAATGTGGTATTTTGTGAATCAAATGAAAATAATTGTTTAGACGAGGGAGATATTTCTGATGATTGCTCTTCAAATGTTAATTGTAACACTACTAAGTATCAAAGTGATTTTAGTGATGATGAACTAGAAATGAATTTTGATGGAATGAAAAGGAATACACGTTTAAATGCAGAATCATTTAATAATTTAGAGGAGGAAGATATTGACAATCATTTTGATTGTGTAAATGATTTAAATGATTCTGATTTTTCTGATTCTTACTCGGATGTTGAGTTAGAATTTCATGATGATCAAGTTGTTGAAAATAATGACTCAAATGTAAAAAAATAACCTTTTGGTTTTGCAAACTTCTGGTTTTATGGCAATGTATTTATTACATCTCAGATGGTGCCCTTTGTATACTTTTGAACATGATTGTAGCTTTTTTAAAGCTTTTATCAAGCACATCTTATTTAGATCCAGATGTATATGAATCTTTTCCCAGGAATATGTATCAGCTTTCGAAATTGATAAAGAGTGACATGATTGAGTTTGATCAGTATGTTGTATGTACAAGATGTTATTCCCTTTATGAATTTGAAAATTGTTATAATATCATTGAAGGGGTAAAAGTTACAAAAAAATGTCCTTTTATTGAGTTTCCAAATCACAGACTACCTCATTTGAGAAAACGTTGCAATCAAGAACTCTTGCAAGAAATTAATACTGGAGAGTCAAACATACTTGCACCATACAAGATCTATTGTTACAAGTCAATTGAATCAAGTCTAAGTTACTTTGTAAAAAGAAATAATTTTGAAGATAATTGTGAAGTATGACATTTTTAGCTCACCTGGCCAAAGGCCATGTGAGCTATTGCCATCACTTGGCATCCGTCGTCGTCGTCGTCGTCGTCCGTCGTCGTTAACTTTTCTTCAAACTTCTTCTCCTCTGAAACGGCTGAACAGATTCGAACCAAATTTGGTCTGATGGTACCTCAGGGTATCCCCCACAGAACTGATGTGGGGATTTTTGATTCGTCGAAAAACATGGCCGCCGTTGCTAAAAATAGACCAGGGGGGTCAGACTACTGTTTTTGGCTTGTAAATCAAAAAGTATAAGAGATAGATGAAATCTGATGCCACCCTACTGCTTCAGCATTAAAAGCTCTACAAAAGTCTCCATTTGGTCCAAGTTGTCAGATGACCCCTTATAGGGGTTACAGCCCCTTAAAGGTGAAAAATGTTCATGTTCAGCTCATTTAGCTCTATTAAAGTCTCCATAGGATCTAAGTCGTCTGATGACCCTTAATAGGGGTTACGGCCCCTAAAATAACCTTTTTCATGTTTTTGGCCTATAGAATGAAAACTATAGCAGATAGAGAAAAGCTGTTGCTTGCTTAAATGTTCAGCCCATAAAGCTCTACAAAAGTCTCCATAGGGTTGAAGTTGTCAGATGACCCCTTATAATAGTTACGGCCCCTAAAATAACGGTTTTTCGTGTTTTTGGCATATAGAATGAAAACTATAGTAGATAAAGAAAAAACTGTTGCTTGCTTAAATGTTCAGCTCATTTAGCTCTACAAAATATAGGGTTGACATCAAGACCAGGTGAGCAATTTAGGCTCCTGGGAGCCTCTTGTTTATGGAAAATTATGGAGTGATTTCAATGGCAATAAGCACAATTTTTTTACCAATGAAGGCAATTATGGTTGTATTTTGAATGTAGATTGGTTTCAACCATTTAAACACACAAATTGCTCCATAGGTGTTGTATATTTAGCTTTTTTAAATTTACCTCATGAAGAAAGATTTAAGAGAAAAAATGGCGGTTGTCCATTGTGGTTTTTCTAAATTGCCGTTTAATTGTGGGCTGTGTCGCGTACACTTATTCCACATCTCTTTATTTTCTATTTATTAGTTGGGGTTATTCCTGATATGAGTGAGTGAGTGAGTGAGTTGGTGTTTAACGCCCGTGCAACGCTATATAGGTTATTTACAGGCGATGAACATGAAAAGGATGACAAAATGAACATGAAATGATGATGATAAATGAAATATGGGGATGGGAAACAAAAGACCGGTAAATTTTTTAGAACCACAGAAAAAGGGGGAGAGGTGGATAGGGGCGGAAAATTTAGCCTATGTGGTGCACTACTGGGCGGTCCACAAAGGGGTCTTTTACGTGCATGAAGCGTGGCACTCTCCACACACGTTGGCCCACTATGGTCGGCGGTCAGGGTTTCCGTATTATAGACCTGACAACCCCCGCGGACGAGGGCTACCCTATTCAGCCACCTAGGGTACACACTTGGTCGCTCTGTGGGCTGAGCACTGACCCGACGTCAGAATTCCAAGACCCTTAGTCGCCTCTTACGACAAGCTAGGCTCTGCTGCGGGCCTATTTGCCACCCGGGCCCCGCACGGGGCTATTCCTGATATGAAAATAGAGCAAAAAACTAATACATTTATGACTCCATTGGTGCAAGAGTTAAAAAAAGCTTGGTCAGATGGGTTTCTATTATATTCCCATAAGTCACCTAAGACAAGAAAATGTTTTAAAATTGCATTAATATGTGTAGGGTGTGATATTCCAGCTAGTAGAAAGCTGTGTGGATTTTTGGGCCATGCAGCTACAGCTGGGTGCAATAAATGTAAGAGTGAGTGAGTGAGTTGGTGTTTTACGCCCGTGCAACGCTATATAGGTTATTTACAGGCGATGAACATGAAAAGGATGATACAATGAACATGAAATGATGATGAAATATGAAAATGGGATGGGGTGGGAAACACAGGGACGGTATATTTTTAAAAAAAACACAGGAAAAGGGGAGAAGTGGGTAGGGGCGGAAAATTTAGCCTATGTGGTGCACTACTTGGCGGTCCACAAAGGGGTCTTTTACGTGCATGAAGCGTGGCATTCTCCACACACGTTGGCCCACTATGGTCGGCGGTCAGGGTTTCCGTATTATAGACCTGACAACCCCCGCGGACGAGGGCTACCCTATTCAGCCACCTAGGGTACACACTTGGTCGCTCTGTGGGCTGAGCACTGACCCGACGTCAGAATCCCAAGACCCTTAGTCGCCTCTTACGACAAGCTAGGCTCTGCTGCGGGCCTATTCGCCACCCGGGCCCCGCACGGGACAATAAATGTAAGAAGAAATTTCCAGGTGGTGTTGGTGAAAAAAATTATGGAGGTTTTGAAAGGTCTACATGGCCACTAAGGGATAATGATAATCACCGTGATGAATGTAGATGTATACTAGATGCTTCTAGTAAAGGTGAAAAAGAGGCATTGGAGCGTCAATTTGGCACTAGGTATTCTGTTTTGTTAGAACTGGATTACTTTGATCCAATAAGAATGACAGCCATTGATCCCATGCATAATTTATTCTTAGGGACTTCAAAGCATATGCTCTCGGTTTGGAAGACAAAGAAATTACTTTGTGATGAAGATTTTAAAACAATTGAAAAGAAATTAGAACGTTTTGAATGCCCACCAGATATTGGTCGACTCCCTCAGAAATTTTCTTCTTCATATGGGTCTTTTAATGCTGATCAGTATAAGAACTGGACTTTGTTATTTTCAATTTATGCTTTAAAAGATTTGTTACCCCCAGAACACTTAGAGTGCTGGAGGAAATTTTATCAATATAAACAATTGTAAAGTAGCAGACAGACTTCTTTATTTCTAGATCTTTATTTTATGACATGTGTGGTAACACAAGAGACAGGGGTACTTTAAATGATATGTCAGTCCAATTAAAACCAATCATTATAGGACTGTCTTCAAGAGGTCTAAGAATAAAAGATGTTCAGTGGGATAACACGGATAATATTTTTTATTGTTACGACTTGATACATGGTTGATTTCTGTTTGCTTGATTTTGTGTTTTGTGTTTCTTTGTGTTTGCTGGTTTCGTCGTTGCCCATTTTTGACTTTTGACACTCAAATGCTCCATGGGTGCCTGTTTGCTTCTTTTAAGAAAATTGACAAGGTTTGATAACAAACACTATAGAGGTTTCAGTTTATGGTTACAATTGCGTATTGATTTACAATGCATTTTCTATAGGGGGGGGTACCTTGGTTTTCGATTTTTTTTAAAAATACATGTAGATCTTACCCGAATTTTAATTTCTTTGGCACAGAACCTTTGTGTTGACATGCATATGTTTATTTTTAGCCAAGTTTAAGGATGACATTTTGAATGATAATGAATTAAGATTTCTAAGGGAAATGTATTGTGCTTTGTATGACTTTGATTTTATTGTTTGTACTTCAGTAAAAGTCTGTAAAATATTGTATTTTAATGGTACATTACTTGGGTGCAAATCTACCCGAAGTGCAAGATCTTCCTTCATTTTAAGTCATTGGTCTGATGAAAGAAGATCAATTGATCCTGATGATTTGGACCCTCATCCAGGACAGATTATAAAGATGCTTAAGCATACCATACTTGTGGATGGGGTGTCAAAGACTCATTTCTTAGCAAAAGTCAACTGGTTTGAACAGTTACCAGATTCTATCAGGTTAAAGTTTGGAAAACCAATTGAACTATGGTCATCTGATTTGTATGTGCCAAATGGCCCAGCTTTATTCATTCCAATTCATAGGATTAAAAGTAGATTTGTCCATGCAAAAACAAAGATTTGTAATAAGAATGTTATTGTTGTTTCCCCTAGAGAATGTCACATTATTTAGTACATATCTAGATCTATTCTTACTAGGCATTTAAAGGAAACAATCCTTTTCAATAAAGCTATGAAATGTACATTGGGTCTGTTGCCTTTAAGGTTTTTATATGATTAATAAAGGATGTTCGCTGGTCTTGTTTTGATATTTTTGCCAGATTTGTGGAATCCTCTGTTTTTTACCATCAAAAAAGGGTTAATTTTTTGTCAAACTATTGACCCCCTATTTTCTTTTGATAAAGATAAATTTTTAATTATGTTTTCATAGATTTTTTAATAGCTAAATAATATTAATGTTAAACTTATGAAATACAAATGACAACAAAGTTCCAGACAATAAATTTTGTTACGCCTGACGCGCGTTTCGTCTATTCAAGACTCATCAGAGGCGCTCTACCAAAAATAATGAAAATGCCAAACACTGTATGAATATGAAGAGCATAGAACAGTACAACCAAAAATACCAAACTGGGGAACCAAATTATTACTAAGATATTCAACCTATGTCTGGGGTGGGAAGAACCTTAGGGTTTAGACAATTTTGAAATTTAGACGGATAGTTTAAAGCTTTGATGTGTTCTCCAACTCAAAAGTGTTGGTGCCGGAGCGGGCTAACCTCGAAGGCAGAGAAATTTTCCTGTCAATTTTAATGCCATTTATCTCAATAACTAAGTTGATGAACTATAATATTTTTGGCTTGATTTATTATGTTGCCTATTATCTCTTATTCAGAAGCATCAATTTTAAAACCTTGTCATTTTCAACTAGAGTAGCGAGCATCCCTAAGTTTTGATGGGGCTTGAAGATGTCTACTCATCATTTTATGTGTGTTTAATGTTAGATATTATATCAATGAAACACACTACAATGGTTTTTTTTAATCATTTGTTTGTGTATATTATTTTATTTTTGTCCATATTTTTAATACATGCATTTGCAAACTTTGACAAAAATACTGCAGTTATTCAAATAGACACCCCATTTACAATATCTATAAGAGAAACAAAAATCTTGACAAAAGCGTTTGCTTGTATGCTTTCATATCATTATTTAAATCATTTTCACATTCTTAAATGACCGGACCATTTTCATACCCTGCCAACTTTGTTGCAGACAGATGTGAAATAAGTGTACGAGACAAACAAATAGTAATTTATAGTGCATAATAGAAATTCCCAGCAGCCTCAACAGAGCCCTTAGGCGCTGCTTGCAGTCTTGCAATTGGCCCATGGACACAAAAATGCAAATGTCTTAATTAAATCGCCAAATAAAGATAAACTCTGTTGATATTAGTCTGTCCTTTTGTCAGTTTTTCCTATTCCATTGGAACTTCATGTTGGATCTTCATGACATTTTGTCCAGAACATTATATCAAGTACTAATCATTGCATCCAACAATGGACTCTTTTTCAATGTCTGTCTGAGAATCTTGTGACAAAGCTGCAAGCAGGGTATTTCAACATTCTGTTTTGTCTTGCCTGCGACGAAAGTCGCGGAAGGCGAGACTTAGGTATGGTGTTTCCGAATACATCCACAATTTGTAAGAGTTTTTTCTTGCGTTTGTTTAACAACTTCTACTCATGGTAGACCAATGATATTTGGTATGCATCATCATCAGCATAATTGTAGATCATATCCAAGGTCAATTTATGCATATGCCCCCGCTTTCACGATCCAGTGACTTTGACATTTTACACTATTTATATAGGACTTGTGCATGTTGTAAGAGTTTTTTCTTGCGTCCGTTTAACAAATCTACTTATGGTAGACCAATGATATTTGGTATGCATCATCATCAGCATAATTGTAGATCAAATCCAAGGTCAATTTATACATATGCCCCTGATTTTACGGTCCAGTGACTTTGACATTTTTCACTGTTTATTTAGGACTTGTACATGTTGTAAGAGTTTTTTCTTTCATCCGTTTAACAACTTCTACTCATGGTGGACCAATGATATTAGGGGCATAATTGTAGATCAAATTCAAGGTCAATTTTTGCAGATGCCCCTGCTTTCATGGTCCAGTGACTTTGACATTTTGCACTGTTTATAGGAGTTTTTCTTGTGCCCCTTTAACAACTTCTACTCATGATAGACTTATGCTATTTGGTATGCATCATTATCAGCATAACTGTAGATTAAATCCAAGATCAGTTTATGCAGGTGCCGCTGCTGTCATGGTTCACTGACTTTGACATTTTACACTGTGTCCAACAGGGACAGGCGAGACATCTCTCTGTTTTAACAGTTTGTTGTTTCATTTTATTACAATGTCATAAGAATGATTAACTAGATATATACAACAAATAAAGATGGGGGATTTTGTTAGAATAACTATGGTATCTGTATATGTCTTGTTGCTGTGTTAGCATAATAAGGCAAACCATTGTATTTTGTTGCATTTCAACTGATTAAAATGCTGCATAATATTGTTGCAATAAACATACTAATGAATTAAACACGGAAGTTGTTTCACAGACCATTACATTTATTTGCATTTCAAAGCATTCAAAAGGTCATAGTTGATCTGTTGTATATATTTTCATCTCACAAAATGGAATAGACAAAATTTTGTTCACATTTTGAATTCTGCAAAATATCCAAGATGACGTCATGATCATCTTTTAAAACACACAAAATATGATATTTCGTCTTTTAATAACTTTTCTGACATTCAAAATGTCAAAGACCGTCAGTTGTTTACCTTTTGATTAAGTTGAAATGTCAAAGATCATCTTTTGTTTGAAAAAAGGCATAGAAATATGAACTTCGATGGGTGACTATCTTTCCGATATATTTTATAAGGTATCAAAGTTGACTAAAAGATGTTTTTTTCATGCAGTGTAAGTCGGGAAACGAGTATGTGTTAATGATGGTGGACCAATTAACCAAATGGACGCAATGTATACCCTTTCCGGCTCAGACAGCTGAGATAACAGCTCGTGCAGCTATATATGAGTTCTTTTCTCAGTTTGGGTATGACTTGATAACTTTATTGCAGTCTCTTTTAGTGAATCTTTTGACTTGTATGACGCCTTGTGTTACAAGTTCAGAGCAGATCTCTTGCTCTGATAAATCAGCAAGGTTTCGATCTCTATCTCGAATGATCCCCTGTGAACAATTCAGTGATCGATGAGCTTCAGCAGATACTGGTATTTCCAAAATAGATGGTCCCGTGCGGCGAATAGGCCCGCAGCAGAGCCTAGCTTGTCGTAAAAGGCGACTAAGGGTCTTGGGATTCTGATGTCGGGTCAGTGTGCCCTAGGTGGCAGAATAGGGTGGCCCTCGTCCGCGGGGGTTGTCAGGTCTAAAATACGGAAACCCTGACCGCTGACCATAGTGGGCCAACGTGTGTGGAGAGTGCCAAGCTTCATGCACGTAAAAAAAAACCTTTGTGGACCGCCAAGTAGTGCACGACATAGGCTAAATTTTCCGCCCCTCCCCACTTCTCCCCTTTTCCCGTGGTTCTTCAAATTTACCGGTCCTTTGTTTCCCACCCCATCCCATATTTCATTTATCATCATCATTTCATTTTATTATCCTTTTCATGTGCATCGCCTGTAAATAACCTATATAGCGTTGCACGGGCGTAAATCACCAATTCACTCACTCACTCCAAAATAGATGAAATTGTCATTATGTTTTTGGCTTGTTGTCGATTAGCATACTCGACTAAAAGGTTACTAGAGCTAAGCTTGGTGACCTTTGGAATATCAACTCCGGTAACACTTTTGATCTTTGTCGCAATGACAATAGGTGAAACCTTTGCCAAAGGGCGAGTGGCATCTTTGCTAGAAAGAACAATCAATTTTGGCCAACTATCATTACTTTTATTTTGTCGTTTGAAAGAACTTGATGCATCTTGATCTTCACTATCACTTAAAGAAATGTTTCTTTTTAAATTATCACATGAACTTGTTGATTTCTTGTTAATTTGGGGTTCCCACGATAAATGTAAATATGTTTACTGCCTTGCTTTCCGCCCGCCATGGAACGCAAACAGGGGCGATGCTGTTGTACAACGGGTCTCCTGTTGAAAGCACCAGGGTTACAAGGACAGCATACTCACACAGAGTATTCCTTAAAGAAGACAAGCATCGTGCCAGGGGTTACCCGGCGATGCAATTCTCCGGAATAACATCCACACGATTGACCTATGAGCCACCGTTTTCTGCAAAGCATTAATGAAATCAGTTGAGTAATTTCAAATATCACAGAAAGAACGTTTGAAACATAATGAGATGGTGCTTTACAGGGCTTGGCGTGATCAGCCGATTGATCAGGCCGAGCCAAATCTGACCGCCTGCCTATTAGAAATAAGGGCCAAAGCCCACATACGTGGACCAGGATCCCGTCCTTCCCCGACACAGGTCGCAACACTTGGCAAACATGTTGACCCTCGCTTCTTACGACAAGGTTTACGGGCGGCTGCGGGACTATTCTTTTAACACCTGGTTCCCGCACGGGGGAATAAGAAAAGAAATATTTAAAAACACTTGTATTAAAAAATGAATATGACACATATTTAAATATAATGTCTTCTTCAAATCATTTGCAGTATGTTGCACCCTTTATAAAAGTCATTAGCAATGTGGAAGGTGGACTCTAAAACTGCATGATTTGAATTTGATGTCTTATATTTTATGTTTGACTGTATGATGTTTATTATTCACTGTTCATATTTCTGTATTGCCTTCAACTATCTGGGGTATAAATAAGCTAATAAAGATATATGTTTATTTAAGAGATTAAATTGTAACCAAAGTTGTAACTTTCAAAGGGCATGTACCAAAAGCTGGAGTGGAGTGGAGTCTAGAAAATAATTTTCAATTTTTAAGATTCACTTGTCCTAACATATCTAAAAGGGCGCTTTGACATTTTATGATTTATTTTCACCTTGAGCTATTGAAATCATGGGTTGAAATGGAACTTTAAAAAAAAATATTTTGACATTTTAAAAAGTTAAACAAAAAAATAAACAACAAGCTCACGTGAGCCTGAATCTGGTCTTGATGTCAACTCTACGAAGAACTTTGTAAAGCTAAATAAGTTGAACATTTAAGCAAGCAACATCTTTTTCTCTTTCAGCATTAAGTTTTCAATCTGTAGGCCAAAAATGTGAAACATGGTATTTTAAGGGCCTTCTGACAACTCTTGACTCTATAGAGACCTTTGTTGAGAGCTTAATGAACTGAACATGAAAGCAAGCAACCAATTTTCTTTTTCTGCTATAGTTTTTTATTATAAAAGCCAAAAACATGAAAACATGTTAATTTTGGGGCTGTAACCTTAAAAGGGGCCATCTGATAACTTCAAATCTATGAATGCTTTTGTTGAGCTCAATGAGCTGAACATTTAAGCAAGCAACAGCTTTTCTCTATCTGCAATTGTTTTCATTCTATAGGCCATAAACACTTTTTTCGCCTTTAAGGGGCTGGCTGTAACCCCTATAAGGAATCATCTGACAACTTTGACCCTATGAAGACTTTTGTAGAGCTGAATGAGTTGATCATTTAAGCAAGCAACAACTTTTCTCTATCTGCAATAGTTTTCATTCTACTGACCAACAACACTATTTTTTGCCTTTAAGGGGCTATTACCCCTATAAGGGATCATCTGACAACATCCACCCTATAGAGACTTTTGTAGAGCTAATTGAGCTGAACATTTAAGCAAGCAACAGCTTTTCTCTATCTGGAATAGATTTCATTCTATAGGCAAAAAAACACAATTTTTCTCCTTTAAGGGGCTGTAACCCCTATAAGGAGTCATCTGACAACTTTGACCCTATGAAGACTTTTGTAGGTAACACCTATGACTAAAATATCAAGTACCTATCGTTGTTTTGGGCTAAAAATGTGTTTTTTACACAAAAATCCCTGATTTCTGGGAAATTGTAATAAAAGTAAAACAAAACAACTTTTGACTATATAGCATATTTTAATATGTTGCATTGAACATTTTAGATAACATATTTAACATCTATGACAAAAATATCAAGTACCTATCGTTATTTTGGACTAAAATTGTGCTTTTTAACACATAAATCGCTGATTTCTGGGAAATTGTAATAAAAGTAAAACAAAACAACTCTTGACTATATGGCATAATTTAATATGTTACATTGACATTAAGATAACATAGGTAATATCTAATGACTAAAATATCATGTACCTATCATTGTTTTGGGCTAAAAATGTGTTTTTAACACAAAAATCGCTGATTTCTGGGAAATTGTAATAAAAGTAAAACAAAACAACTTTTCTACCCACCTCTCCCATTTTCTTGTGGTCTTCAAAATTTGATATCCCCCTTTCTCATCATCATTTCATGTTCATCGCTTTTAGATAACCTATATAGCGTTGCAAGGGCGTAAAACACCAACTCACTCTTCATACGTTCACATTTTTAATTTCTTAACAAAAACTAACACAAGTAATAATATATTATTATATTAATTGATTATTTATTTTAAATGCATGGTCGTGCCTTTATACCAGCTGCCGTTTTATAATAAAAAAATCTGTCAAAGTTAAAAAATGGCCGGATTTCGTTAAACAGGAAGTAGGTGAGCGACAGACCTGAAATCGAATCCCCTGTTTTGGGACCCCACCCTGATGCTGTCTGTATACCAAATATCAAGTGGCTGTGACAGTAGTTGCTGAGAAAACTGTTACGAAAAATATTTTCCCGCCCGCACGCTGCCCGCCCGCCCGATCTTCACCATTTTATAACCCGGATTTTTCACTCCGTGAAATCCGGCTAATTAATTATAGTTAGGATTGCCTGAGTTAAGCAGTTACTAGGAATACTTAATTAGAAAATACTCCTAAGTATTTCTTAAGTCATTCCTAGATGTTTCCGTAAGTCTGTCTAAGAACCTTTCTTATGGTTTTTCTTAGGAAAGCTTCGGGAACACTACGCCAGATTGATACTGCAAAGGATCAAAACGGAAAATTCAAATTATTTAAAGGGTGATCTAGCCTCGGATCTAGCAAAACGCACAAAGGTGAGATTTATTTGTCACTCCCTGCATTTGTAGGATTTTTTGAAATTTTCTAAACCATGGAATCATATTTTAACATGTAAAGTCCTTCAAATGAGCCATGATTAATAATAAATTTGAATAAAAAAGAAAGAGCAAAATATAGAACTGCTTTTTCAAGGAAAAGTAGCGAAAACATATCATGAATGTAGGTTTGGTCGCGTTTGGATATGTATTTTCCACAACTCATTTTTATATGATTGATAGGCCGGCACATGATAGGCAAAGTGTTTTTCTGAATCTAGGTGCTTTCGTCGAGGTCTGACCCCGTGCGGGAACCGGGTGTGAAAAGAATAGTCCCGCAGCCGCCCGTAAAGCTTGTCGTAAGAAGCGACTAAACGGGTCAACATGTTTGCCGTGTGTTGCGACCTGTGTCGGGGGAGGACGGGATCCTGGTCCACGTATGTGGGCTTTGGCCCTTACTTCTCCTAGACAGGCGGTCAGATTCGGCTCGGTCTGATCAATCGGCTGGTCACGCCAAGCCCTGTAGAGCACCATCTCATTGTATTTATAACTTGCATTTTGTTATATCTGAAGTTATTAGCCTAATGTCATTTATGTTCTACAGAAGGCGGTGGCTCATGGGTCAATCGTGTGGATGTAATTCTGGAGGGTTGTATCGCCAGGTAACCCCTGGCACGATGCTTGTCTCCTTAAAAGAATACTCTGTGCGAGTATACTGTCCTTGTAGCCCTGATGCTTTCAACTGGAGCCCCGTTGAGCAACAGCATCGCCCTTGTTGGCGCTCCGTGGCGGGCGGGGAGCAAGGCAGTGAATCATTTTCTTTCATCATGGGTTCCCCAAAAAAACCAACAACAACCAGTTCAAATGATAAATTAAAAAGAAACATTTCTTGTAGCGATGATGACGATCAGGACGCACAAGCTTCATCTAAGCGTCAAAATACCACAAACGATAGTTGGCCGAAGTTTATTGTACTTACGAGCAAAGATGCCACTCGTCCTTTGACAAAGGTTTCACCCTTTGTCATTGCGAAAACAATCAAGAGCGTTACTGGAGTTGATATTCCAAAAATCACCAAGCTCCGCTCCGGTAACCTTCTAGTCGAGTGCGCAAAACAACAACAAGCAAAAAATATTATGTCAATTTCATCTATTTTGGAAATACCAGTATCTGCTGAAGCTCATCGATCACTGAATCGTTCACAGGGTATCATTCGAGATAGAGATCGAAACCTTGCTGATTTATCAGAGCAAGAGATCTGCTCTGAACTCGAATCACAAGGTGTCATCCAAGTCAAAAGATTCACTAAAAGAGACGACAACAAAATTATTAAATTGAATACTTACCTAATTACTTTCAATTCAGCTGTTCCACCAAGTCATTTAAATTTAGGCTATTTTAGAGTGTCTGTAGACATCTTTGTTCCAAATCCTCTTCGATGTTTCAAATGTCAACGTTTTGGCCACGGAAAGGCTACATGCAACGGAAAGGAAAGGTGTGTAAAGTGTGCACAGGAAGGCCATTCGGATTTCAATTGTGCCAACGATCCAAAATGTGTTAACTGTAGCGCTGACCACCTTTCTTCGTCCAAACAATGCCCCGTTCTTTTACATGAAAAACAAATTCAAAAAATTAAAGCTGAAAAAAACATCTCATATCAGGAAGCTCGTCGTCAAGTCTCTGTCTCCAATGATACCACACCATCCAGATCTTACGCGGAGGCTGCCAAACCCTCTAGGACATTTGGTTACCAAACTATGTACACCTGGCCGGAGGGTGAAATTAAGCCCCGTACGTGCAATACCAATGGATGGATGTTTGGTGCCGATTGTTTTGATAAGGAAACCCAAAAAGGCTTTGTCAAATACTGTAAGAAACCATGGAAAGAGTTGGATGATTCTCATCCCCCTCCACGAAAGTCCTCAGCAGGTCCAAACAACGATTCAGTGGTCGATGAGACACTGTTTTATACACCACGTAAGTCATCTTGGGCCGGATTTGGAGCTCCTACCAGAGTTTCCAATCCTCAGCCCTCTTCTTCAACTTCTTCGTCAAAGAAAAAACAGTCTTCCTCAAGGTCATCGTCTGCTTCTCAAACTTCAAACAGACAGCAGCGATCCTTACAGTCGGATAGACGACATAATTCGTCACAGCAGACGTCGCCATTAAAATCTCGATCCAAGAAAGCCGAACGAAATGCAATTTTTATGCATAATCGTTTTGGCTCTCTTGGTGACGACATGGAGTCGGATATGGATCTTTCGGAAACACCGATCGAGCGTTCACAGAGCCAGTCTCCACACAGACGTAGGCGATCTCTCGGTAGACTTTCCGATCCTAATCAGACTCCAAAATGAGTACCATCATTCAATGGAACTGTCGAGGTCTTAAGGCCAATTTTCTTGAATTACAACTTTTAGTACAATCTTTAGATCCAACTGTTTTTTGTCTTCAGGAAACACACCTCAAGGAAACTGACACCATTTCCTTGAAAGGTTTTTCTATGTACAGTACGTTTTCTAATACTGAGCGAGCTGCAGGCGGATCCTCCATTTTAGTTAAGGACAGAGTTCTTCATAGTTCGATTCCTTTAACTACAGATCTGCAGGCAGTTGCCGTTCGGATTTCATTACATCAAACAGTCACATTATGCTCAGTTTACGTACCACCCAATAATAATTTAACATTAGTACAACTTAAGCAATTAACGGACCAGCTTCCTGCTCCATATATGGTATTGGGAGACTTTAATGCTCACAATCCATTGTGGGGTAGCGTTAACATTAATGATAAGGGTAAAAAGATTGAAGACTTTTTGTCAAAAGAATCTCTTTGTATCTTCAATGACGGCTCCTCTACTTTTTTACACTCTGGTAATGGAACATATTCATCGATTGATCTTTCCATTTGTGATCCTTCTCTTTTAACAGACTTCTCATGGCAAGTCCATGATGATCTCTGCGGAAGTGATCACTTTCCTATCATTTTAAAAGATCTTTTTGGTGAACCTGAGCAAAGAATTCCTCGTTATAAATTAGAAAAAGCCGATTGGCAAAAATTTTCAATTCTCTGTTCAGAAAAATTAAGACCAGAACTTTTTACTGAATTTAAAGAACCAATTTCTGTATTCAATGAAACCCTTATCTCTATAGCTGATGAAACAATCCCTAAGACCTCGGCATTTCCAAAAAAAACTTAATAAACCCTGGTTTACCGACGAGTGTGGCAAGGCTATCGGCGATAGAAACAAAGCTCAAAATCATTTTAAAAACCATCAAACTAAAGAAAATTTAAGTAATTTTAGAATATTTCGGGCAAAGGCAAGACGAACATGCAAACAAACAAGAAGAACATCCTGGAAACAATTCGTATCTGGTTTAACCTCTCGAATTCCCATGAATAAAATTTGGAACTTCATTCAGAAAATGAAAGGTAAAAACTCAAAATCATCTGTTAAGCATCTTAATGTTGGCAATTCCACTTTAACATCTGAAAAAGATATTGCCAACAAATTAGCTGAGACCTTTGCAAAACATTCATCTTCATCAAATTACAAGCCTGATTTTCAAAAATTTAAACAAACAGCTGAGAAAACCAAATTAAACTTTAATTCTGACAACTCCGAAAGCTACAACTCTCCTTTTTCTTTGGATGAACTCAAAACTTCTTTAAGTAAAGCACACGATACGGCCTGTGGCCCTGACAATATCCACTATCAGCTTCTAAAACATCTTCCTGATATATCGATGAATACTCTTTTAAATTTAATGAACGATGTTTGGATAAATGGTAAATTGCCCGAAATATGGAAGCTTGCCACTGTTGTTCCTATCCCTAAACCAGGGAAGGATCATACAGATGCTTCAAACTATCGTCCGATAGCATTGACAAGCTGCGTCTGCAAGACTCTTGAACGTATGATCAATGATCGGCTTGTTTGGTTCCTGGAGTCCAATGGACTCATTTCGAATATCCAGTGTGGTTTTCGCCAAGGCAGGAGCACACAAGATCATTTGGTCCGTTTCGAGTCATTTCTTCGGAACGCTTTCGCGAAGAACGAACATGTGGTGTCTATCTTTTTCGATCTCGAAAAAGCTTATGACACCACATGGAAGTATGGCATTTTAAAAGATATTTCTGATATGGCGTTGAAAGGAAGGTTGCCGAATTTTTTGGCTGACTTCCTGTCTGATAGACATTTTAATGTTAAAGTAAATAGAACAATGTCTGAAGAGTTTAATCAGGAAATGGGCGTTCCTCAGGGAAGCATCCTTTCTGTCACTCTCTTTAGTATCAAAATAAATAGTATTGCCAAAGTGTTGAAAGATAATATTGAAGGTTCCTTATATGTTGATGATTTTTTAATATGCTACAGTGCCAAAAACATGAACACTATTGAAAGACAATTGCAACTGTGCCTTAATCGAATTGAAAAATGGGCCTCTGTAAACGGTTTTAAGTTTTCAGAGAGTAAAACCGTGGCTATGCATTTTTGTAAAAAGAGAAAACTCCATCCTGACCCAGACCTTTATTTATATAACAAAAAAATTAAAATGGTTGAAGAAGCGAAATTCCTTGGCGTTCTTTTTGATAAAAAACTGTCCTTTCTACCCCATATCAAAATGCTAAAATCAAGATGCCTCAAGGCTCTTGATATTTTAAAAGTTGTCTCCAGTACTGACTGGGGAGCTGATAAATCTGTTCTTTTAAATTTATACAGGTCCCTTGTAAGATCGAAATTGGATTATGGTTCTATTGTATATGGATCAGCTAAAAAGTCTTATTTGCAAATTTTAGATGCTGTTCATCATCAGGGATTGCGACTTTGCCTCGGTGCATACAGGACATCTCCTATTGAGAGCCTGTATGCGGAGGCAAATGAACCATCCCTGAAACATCGTAGAATAAAACTCGGTCTCCAATATGCTACGAAGCTGAAAGCTTTCCCAGGTAACCCTGCCTACGACTGTGTTTTTAACCCACCTCTAAAAACTGTTTATGAAAAACACGAAAACAAAACTCCTCCATTTGGCATTCGTATTGCACCACATTTAGCTAATCTTAATATTGATTTGGAAACGATAAAACCTGTTACATCTTTAAAAGTTCCACCCTGGGAACTTCTAAAACCTGAATTTAATTTTGATCTTCGAAAACATAAAAAGACTGAAACAAATCATTTGCTCATTCAACAGGACTATTGTGAAATTAAATCTAAATACCCTGATTTTCTGACTGTTTATACAGATGGTTCTAAAGATGGTGATAGCGTTGCGTCTGCTGCTATCTTGGGTAATAGCACTTCCACCCAACGCCTCCCATCTTCTGCTTCCATTTTTACAGCTGAAGCAAGAGCCATCATTTTAGCCCTTCGTTTAATTGATGCTTCAGAGCACGCACAATTCTTTATCTGTTCTGATTCTCTCGCTTGTCTTTTGGCAATTGAGAACTGCAAACTAAAACATCCATTAATTAGTAAAATTGTTTACATGATTCACCAATTGATGAGAGGTGGTGCAGAATTGATTTTCCTATGGGTACCCAGTCATACTGGTATTCATGGGAATTCAGTCGTGGACAGGGTTGCGAAGGAAGCCCTTCGCAAACCAATTTCTAAATGTTTTATTCCCTATTCGGACTGCAGAAATGCAATCCGCATATATGTTCAAAGTTTATGGGATGAGGTTTGGGCTGCCGCTGAGCACAACAAACTTCATGAGTTAAAACCACAGCTTGGGGAGAATCATGCTTCATTCCGATGCCGTCGAGACCAAGTGGTCATCACTAGATGTCGTATTGGACATTCTAGAGTCACTCATGGCCACTTGATGACACAAGAGAAGGAGGCACCTGTGTGCATCCCTTGTGACTCTCCGTATTCGGTGAAGCATGTTCTCCTTGACTGTGTTGATGTAGCTCCAATACGTGTGAAGTATTTCACCTGTGCTTCTATGCACGATTTGTTCAGCGGCACTCCAAACGATGCCATCATCCACTTCCTTAAGGAAGTTGGATTGTATGCAAAATTATAGTTTTGTTGTTTTTTAAATATTTTACTATTTATAAACATTTAATTTGTTTCACCTGATAATTTTGTATGTTCTATTTACAATTGTCGTTTGATAATATTAGTTTTAGCTTTTACTTAAATTATTTTAAGTGTTTACTTTTATTTATTTATTAGCAATAACAATTTGTTTTAGTCTCGGTCTTTTGACTTAGTTTTACTTTAAAGATTTATTAAGTTATAACATGTTTTTGTCCCGATGATGGCTGCAATATCGCCGACGGGACATAAAGCAGATACCAATCAATCAATCAATCGTCGAGGTCTGCTATCGCTTTAACAAGAGTGCGTTTTCTGAAAATCTAGGTGCTTTCTTCGAGGTCCGCTATCGCATTTCCGAGAAAAAACATTTTCTGAAAATCTAAGTGCTTTCTTCGAGGTCCGCCATCGCTTTTCCGAGAAAACAAATCGGCCTCACGAATTATCCATTTTATGGCTTGAAACTTTGTTGACGTGTTGATTTTATTAAAACATAATACAGTATAGTGTTTTATTTGGTTATTTCAACTTATTGTTTAATTTGATTATTTTGTGTGGTCTCAAGCGTCAACATTCAGCATTCTTTTCAAAATGAGGTCTTGTTCAAAATCTATGAAGATTACCAAGAAAGTGTTTTTTTTTAATTTTTTAAATGAATGGCGATTAATACTACAAAAGACCTAGTGCAAAAGGCAAAAAAAAAATTGTTTCAAACCCGTCTTCAGTCGATAAATTAAGTTCAGTCATCCTCGGAAACCCAGGGCTTCTTCTCTCGCTTACTCTGTGATGAATGAGTAAGCGAGAGAAGAAACCCTGGGTTTCCGAGGATGAAGTTCAGTGTGAAAAGCCTGATTGGAAGGTTATTTTACAAATTTCTCTGGCAAAAGAACGTGTGCAACTGTCCCGGGGCCACTGTCCTCTATCAAGCAGGAGTACCAGAGCAAGATATATGGCCAAGAACCGACAATCGCTCAGTAGAAAGCATTAGAAAATATAAACGTCCGTCTGTTCTGTTTACTGGAATGCCATCACTTAGCATCCGTTGTTAAATTTCTACTTTCGGGTACAAGCGAGACGTCTCCTATTATACAAGTCTTACATTGGTGAAACTGTATCACTTAGTAGTGTGTTTACGTGGTTGCTGGTTGGTAAACTAAGGCAACGACCATTTGATTTTCTCGGGGGGTTGGGATTTTCACCCGAGCCGGGAATTTTTTTCGACCGCTGCGCGGGCCAACTTATTTTTTTTCCATACACTCAATGCTAGAAAATTTTGTTCATAAAATGTCTTTTTTTTTCTAATGCGCAAAATGAGGGCCAGATTATTTTTTTTGCGTCCTATAAGCTGGCCAAACTATTTTGTAGGACAGAATATATATATTTTTTTTTAAATTCCAGCCCCACCCCGAAAATCAAATGGTCGGTGCCAAATCAAATGTGTCGAAATTCTTTCATGGGTTATGTACAGATTTGTATAGAAATTTAATTCATTTATTGTATATAGTGTCACCACCTTGAAATAGAAGATCTTTTTTTTGTTACCTGTAAACGTTAATGTGATGTTTGGCATAAGGATAAGAGGTTACATGTGCGCTCTATAAAGTTGTGTTAGAGGAGTTCCTTTAGTTTTTTTTTAAATATGGGAGTATTTCCGGGTTGCTTATAAACTTGTGGTTTTGATTCCGATTCTGATACAAAAATATGTGCAAATAAAACACATGGAACTTCGAGCAAGCGTTGTATCAGGATAGGTTATTATTAATAAAATATTCTTGTCGCCACCAAAAACTAACAAAGTGAAGGACAGTAAATAATAAACCATTATAAACTGTAACAAGAGGCTCCCAGGAGCCTGAATCGCTCACCTGGTCTTGATGTTGACCCTTTACTTTTGTAGAGCTAAATGAGCTGAACATTTAAGCAAGCAATAGCTTTTCTCTACCTGCAATAGTTTTCATTCTATAGGCCAAAAACACCATTTTCACCTATAAGGGGCCATAACCCCTATAAGGAGTCATCTGACAACTTCGACCCTATGAAGACTTTTGTAGAGCTAAATGAGCTGAACATTTAAGCAAGCAACAGCTAATCTCTATCTGCAATAGTTTTCATTCTGTAGGACAAAAACATGAAAAATCGCTATTTTTCAGGGGCCGTAACCCCTATAAGGGGTCATCTGCCAACTTCGACCCTATGGAGAATTTTGTAGAGCTCAATGAGATGAACATTTAAGCAAGCAACAGCTAACCTCTATGTGCAATAATTTTCATTCTGTAGGCCAAAAACAAAAAAAATGCCATTTTTCAGGGGCCGTAACCCCTATAAGGGGTTATCTGACAACTTCGATCCTATTTAGACTTTCGTAGAGCTAAATGAGCTAAACATTTAAGCAAGCAACAGCTAATCTCTATCTGCGATAGTTTTCATTCTGTAGGCCAAAAACATGAAAAATGGCTATTTTTCACCTTTAAGGGGCC
Organism: Arcuatula senhousia; assembly: GCA_963971305.1. Lineage (NCBI taxonomy): Eukaryota > Metazoa > Mollusca > Bivalvia > Mytilida > Mytilidae > Arcuatula > Arcuatula senhousia. Next base: position 30,451,599 of record OZ020314.1, on the reverse strand, counting down.
GTAACCCCTATTAGGGGTCATCTGACAACTTCGACCCTATGGAGACTTTTGAAGAGTTAAATGAGCTGAACATTTAAGCAAGCAACAGCTTATCTCTATCTGCAATAGTTTTCATTCTGTAGGCCAAAAACATGAAAAAATGCTATTTTTCACCTTTAAGGGGCCGTAACCCCTATAAGGGGTCATCTGACAACTTTGACTAAATGAAGACTTTAGTAGAGCTTTTGATGCTGAATCAGTAGCGTGGCCTCAGATTTCCTCTATCTCTTATACTTTTTGATTTTCCGCCCCTACCCACCTCTCCCCTTTTTCCTGTGGTTCTTCAAAATTTACTGGTCCTTTGTTTCCCACCCTATCTCCATATTTCATTTATCATCATCATTTCATGTTCATTTTATCATCCTTTTCATGCTCATCGCCTGTAAATAACCTATATAGCGTTGCACGGGCGTAAAACACCAACTCACTCACTCACTCATCATCATTTCATGTTCATTGTATCACCTCATTCATGTTCATCTCCCGATTATAGCCTAAATCGTGCTGCTTGGGAGTAAAGCAATAACTAACTAACACTTTAGAACAGATGTTGTCACTTTTAGATTTGTCAAAGCACCATTTAATTAAATATTCATTTTTTTTTATTAGATTGTGAGGTAGATTAGTATATAAAGTGGAAAAGTCATAGCTGTCTACGGATTGAAAAGTATTTACAAATGCCCGAAGTTTGTCTAAAACATCAAGAGAATTTTTAACACTCCAAAAATGATTTATTCCACTATTTTCGAAAATTTGATCACAGAATCGGATGATAAATTCTTTCATTGTAGTTAAAGCAAGAGACAAGACTTAAGAAATATTGATTAAGGAACATTTACTTGATGCAGAGATAAAACGGGATTTATATGGGTTTTTGTGTAATTAAGGTATCCAGTTCATAGTAGGTAATTTATTGTATGTAGGGGCTGTTCGAAGTGCTGTGGTTGCTATGACATGATCGTCAATAATACTGGTTTCTGTAGCTTGCACGGGAACGAAAGTACATAAGCCTTTAATTTCATGCATTAAAACATCCAGATAATATTTACGTCATACCACAACAACATTGTTAGCCGCTTTATCCGCAGGAACAAAACCATATCGTGAACCTAGTAATTGTAGTTTTGATTTAATTTTGTTTATATAAGCATAGGGTCGATATTCTACAAAGGTGTTTTGAAAATGGCTTATTCGTAATTTTACAATGGATATGAATTTATTCTTAAACTTGTCTAAAGATTTGGAATCTGCTCATTCTCGTCTAATCCAGGTCTTACAGTACGATTGAAGGGCAGTATTTACACAATCAAATGTGTATTTACCTATGACTTTCGACCAAAATTATACCCCCACTCGTAAGAGAGGGGGCTATATTGCAATCACCTTGTCCGTCCGTCTGTCCGTCCGGTTCAATTTCTCTGCTTCTACTGGATGGATTGGTTTCAAATTTGGTACACAGCTTCAGCATGATGAGTGATAATATGCCTACCCTTTCCAGGTCAGTCCATCATCTACTTCCTGTTTTCCAAGCCGACTTAGACTTTTTTAGGGGAAAAAAATTTGAATGTGAAATTTTTCGTAACAGATTTCTCGGCTTCTACTGGATGGATTGGTTTCAAATTTGGTACACAGCTTCAGCATGATGAGTTTTACCGTGCCTCCCCTTTCCAGGTCAGTCCATCATCTACTTCCTGTTTTTCGTGCCGACTTAGACTTTTAAGGGTAAACAATTTGAAAAGGGAAATTTTTCGTAACAGATTTCTTGGCTTATACTGGATGGATTGGTTTCAAATTTGGTACACAGCTTCAGCATGATTAGTTATACCGTGCCTCCCCTTTCCAGGTCAGTCCATCATCTACTTCCTGTTTCCCGAGCTGACTTAGACTTTTTATGGGTCAAAAATAGACAATTTTTCGTAACAGATTTCTCGGCTTCTAGAGAAGGGATTGATTTCAAATTTGGTATACAGCTTTAGTATGATGAGTTGTACCGTGCCTCCCCTTTCCAGGTCAGTGGGTCATCTACTTCCTGTTTTCTGAATGGCCGAGTGGGGGTATGCTTAGCACGACTTAGTGCAACCCCTTGTTTGTATTATCTTAATGCTATTCAATGTGTTATTGGTATTTTCGAACCATCTTTAAGCTTAAGCATTCAGATTGATCTTGTTCTAAATCATTTTACTTTCTGTTAGTACACCAGGGGGCATCCACATTCTTGGCTCGACGGTTTTTTGCTTCAAGGATAAAATCCCTCCCCTTTGCTTGGGTGTCAAGAACAAGAAAACGAATTATTTTCATTGAACAAACGTAAAATTTCTTTCGGCCCACACCTGTATTTGTCTCTTATGTGAAGTTCCCGGTAAATTGTCATATTTGTACCGAAAAAAAGTGGTGCAAATTTCATCCTACGTGCCATGCTAAACAAATATAGTAACAAAGGATATGCAAATACAATATTAGATGCAAAAATATAGATTTCGTTGTTAACACCTTCCCAAAATTTAAATTAACCTTCCACTTTTATTTTTCTTCGGCAAATTTGCAGTATTGATGAATGATTTCATCGGATAAAGCTAACAAGCATATCTCTAGCAACATCATTGCCTTATGATGGTTACTGGCATTCTGACAGCAGTTTTGTGTCCTGCTGACAGTTAATTGATCTTTGAAAAATATCTGCCAAAGTAATTTAAAAACGCTGTCCCATAACTTATGAACTCATCAAGTCTTTTTTATGAACATCGGCTATGTCCTTAAGAATTGTTATTAAATTCAAAAGTGGTTTTGGTTTACAATCATCTGATCTCTTCAGAGCTTAGTTTAGAGATTCACAGTTATTTTTGCCCGTCAGCTCTCTTTCTTCCCACACTTTTAGCAGAATGTCCTTTAGTTTGGTACTACAATAGCGATGGAATTGGGCTGATATCTGTTTTGATTGTTCTTCTATTTTCCACAAATTAATG